>CAHIKZ030005582.1:445000-450000 GCA_903632075.3 Acanthosepion pharaonis
ATATATATATATATATATATATATATATATATATATATATATTATAATTTTTTAAATTACAATAAAAATCATTTTAGATCACTATTCAAAAACTTTCATGTTTCGATACTTAGATAACTACTATTGATTAGTTATCTCCCATCGCCTGATGAGGTACCATTTAAGTACCGAAACATGAAAGTTTTTATGTAGTAATGTAAAATGTTTTTATTGTAATTTATTATAATAAAAATATTATAATATTTTGCTCTACTTTGTACTGAGCAATTTTAAAAAAATAAATGTTACGAACTGTAGATTTTTACCCCATGTGTTCTTTCTTCCATTTGTGTATATATATATATATATATATATATATATATATATATATATATATATATATATATATATAAATTGCCGATTAATCGCTTTTAGAGCATATCCGTAGCTAGGGTGGCTAGCCAATTCCTATTGCCGAGCTCTCCTGTCTTTAGACTGCAAGGTTGCTTTACGAAATTTAGTTATTGTTGATAGGAGAAAACACACAATCAGCTACCTAACAACGTCCGTACGCTCAAACACTCGTTCATAATGATTTGTGACAATTATAGACGTCGTCCAAACAATTCTGTTTCTCCAATTTCACTCACAAGGCTTAGACCCACTAATGGTGTGGTTTTTCAGAAGTGTCACACCCTGGCAGATTGAAGTCCTCTTCCTGACAAATCGATCATCCGGTTCTCATTATCAGAAATCGAACGTTCTAACTACTCGGCTACATACCCATATTCTTAAATATATGGATGTGCGGGTGGTGTAACAGATAACGGCTCGAAATGAGAAATCTGTGGGCCGTGTTCGAATTCCGGTCGAGTTCATTGCATTCACTTACGTCCAAATACCCTTGGGAAATGAATCTAACCCGCTCCCACCAAAAAAATCAAGCTATGGGTAAATAGCAGAACAGGCTTGTCTCTTTGGCAACCAGTCTATGAAAAGGACAAATCTAAATTCAAAACCTGGGGAGGGACGTTTGGAGGCCTCGGGACACATTATGTGCACCAGTTCTCTGTATTCATTTGACTGTTCTATTCTGGGAACTGAATTATTTATTGGAACCTCATCTATCGAGGCGTGCTGAAATGTTCTGGGATTGATCAAAAATCTGACTAAGTGACTAAAACATCAGAATTTTGCAGAGATCCTGCTTGATCGTACCAAGACTATATATATACAGGCACGCGGGCACGGAAAATGGTACAGGTAAAGCGGATTCGATTTGGTTTGTTTTTACTCCATATTAATACTCTTGGGAAAGACACCAATTCATTTCTACTAATAGGTCAGGTCAGAGATCAGTTTATAAACAAAGCAGAAGGTCAACCGTTTAAGAAGGTAGGTATCAATCTTCAGACTCAAGTCTTTGCTCATGGATAATTATACATCGCTCTTTCAAGGGTTAGAGATCCTGAAAAGCTCTTCTATTATTCAGAAGAGGACAAGATTAAAAATATTGTCTATTCTGATATTATAGATAGAAATGACAACTAAAGCATAAATAAAAAAAATATGGAACTGGATACAAAGAAAATGTACCGTTAAAGCGAACTTTTAACCTGGCTTGCTAGTTAATAAATGATATACAGTGTAACCCGGATATAAGAGACCCTGATATAAGAGAAACCCGGATATAAGAGAGATTTTCTCTGGTCCCAAATTAGAGCCTATGTTAATGTATATAAAATAGACCAAACCCGGATATAAGAGAAACCCGGATATAAGCGACTTCGTCTCCGGTCCCGACAACTCTCTTATATCCGGGTTACACTGTACAAATATATCTATTGGATGCCAATCAATTTGGTTCACTGAGCTACCAATAAATAAACATAATAAAAATAAAAATAAAAGAGGTACCAAATCTGAACATTGATCTTCACTTTAAACAATCAGCGCAAACGGAAGATGTCTGCTGTGAACGGACAGATCTTTTTCTTTTGATCCTAGCAAGCGAGGAATGGGGCAACAGATTTACGCTTTTAATCATTTCATAAGCTATCAATAAATCCAAAAGCTCACGTCAGAGGATTATTTCCTGCTGCCGTTATCACGAAACCCAGTACAATATGAAATTGGATTTCAAACGAGCAACGCCAGGCGATCCTTATTCCTTTATTAGTCCTTAATGATTTACTATTGGCTATGGCATAATTGGAAATTGATTTGAATCCTTTTGGATAAACATATTTGTATACTTGGGTAAATCAATAAGTTCATGAGCTAATGGTAGAAAAAAAGAAGCATTTATTTTGCTGTCTCCTGTTTAGGATTGGGTTTCCGGTTCCTTCTCTTAAAGGCTACTCATTCTTTTTCACTTCCGGTAACTCCTTACATCTCAGTGGCACTATCGCCTTGCATGCTGTGAAATGTTTAAAAAAAAGAAAAGATAAATGAATAAAATGTTGCTATTAGGCTACCAAGAACAGCTCAAAAGACTAAACAACAATTTAACTCATACACTAATAAATTTTCTTTCAAAGTAAATACGAAATTTTAGTATTGAAGACGGAATAAAATGAATAAGGCTAATAAAAATAAAGTAAACAAATATCAGTATCACAAATAATCTATAAACGTCCATATGAAATATCTAGAATTTCTTTGAGGTGTCTCCAGTTTTTTTTTACCTGGATTATTTTTAATTGGCGTTTCGATTTGGACAATAACAACGACTGGAGAACTTACAGAACGTTTTTGGTTTTCTAAATCAAAATTTCCACTTTTGAATTTAGTAAAATATTTAAGATGTTCGTACTCTAAATTTCTTCCATTTTCACTTTTAGCATACAAATATTCACGATCCACACACGAATCGTAAAAAAGTGACGTTGAAATTACACCCTTCAGAATATGTAGATATGTCATAAATTTTATTCACGTGTGAAACGAAATCAGATGTTCAAACACCACCTGTTTAAAAACGTCAGGCAAAAATGGCAAAAGATTTTGCCATTTGTGCCTGATGACTTGGGAAATAATGAAACTTTATGTTGTACTACAAACGTAGTTATATGTGTATTTATTGATATTAACTTCATAGCTCTGTATGACTACATTGAGAAGTGTTTTGTTTGCACCATAAATTAAATTAAATAAATATTTATTTGCTTATCTATGTATGCACGCGATCGCATGCATATACAGTTGCTAATATCTCGTTATTTAGTTTATATTCACACTTACAGACACACACACACACACATATATATATAGCATAATGAGAAGCCACGTATACTTTCTTAATATATATATATATATAGAAAAAACAACTAAAAAGTTGCAAATTAAAAAAATAATAATGTTTTTTATGAAAGTATTTATTTATATTTGATATTTCCGATCGACCTCGATCTTTCTTCAGAAATATATATATATATATATATATATATATATATATATATACACACACACACTGGACTCTCCCGTTGCTTTCAACTTACGCGGGTCAAGAAGCTCATTTTTTTTAGATCCAACAGCCAAACTACTCACACATATCATTTGATTATAGTGGTGAAGGCTTTTTCACAACCAACCACACTTTTTGGAAGATCCGAATACACAGAACTGTGATGCCACAAGATACACAAACAACTCTTCGCAGGTTTTGAATTCAGAGTTGGCCTTCTAGACCCGTTGGCACCCAACACTATAGAAACCAGTCTGTCATGCTATTATACCCATAGCTATATATATATATATATATATATATATATATATATATATACCTGAAGACGTGTGTGTATGTGTATTCTATTTATGCACGTCCACATTTCTCGACTGATGTCGATGAAATTGTACACGCAAGTTGCGAATTTACCAAAAAACAATTTAAAACCAACTTTTCAATTTCCAGTCCCCACTCTGTATTTTGCAGAAAAATTCAAATGTTCTATATATTCGAGCGCTTTCGGCTATTCTTTTAGCCATTCGCAAGGATTTTTTTGCCAGCTGGATCTGTAGATTTTTATATATGTGTATCTATAGTGATGGGAATCTTTTATTTATTTTACATGTTTGAATATATCTTAATTCAAGTTTATTTACTTTTTATTAATAATAATTTGAGAAAAGGTTAATGAACTTTTTATTTAAGTTTGATTTGTTTGAAAACAGCATTAACAGAGTATTTATGTTAGTATTTAAATCGAAAAATAAAGTGTCTTTTTGAAAATAATATGGGGATGCTCAGCCCCCTAAGCCCCCACCCAAGAGCGTGGTATTGGTATAATTTTCCTAAATTTAGTTATTTTGTAACAAACCAAAAAAAAAAAAACAAAACAAAAAAACAAAAAACAATGAAGTTTTTAAAGATTGAATAAAAAATTATATTCAATAAGATGGCTGAAAAATATCAATAAACTATTATTCAGAGATCTTCCGAGGAACTACAGGTATACCTACTAGTTGTGAATAAGTCCTGAAAATTTAATTAAAATCCAACAATTATTTGAGTTTTGCAAGAATTTCCTAAACAATGTGTTTTAACGCCAAAAAAGACGCTAAAATTTCCAATACTAATCGTTGGCCCAACCTCTGACGCAAGAAAAACAAGATTTTCAACCAAAATTTCGAACGTACTAGAAAGCATTAAACAATTTAATAAAATATTCAAAAAATACTTTGGTTTTTCCTCTTAATAATAACATGAACATTTAGATGATAAAAATTTTAAATCAAGTTTGGGGCCTTTTTTTCATCATGGTATGATCTTTATTAGAAAATTTTTGAAGGTACCCATATACAGGATGCGATGGACAAGTTGTCATCTAAATTACACAAAAATGAAAATAACACTGAGATCTCATTTTAACAGATATATTTACCAAAATTACACAAAAATATCTTGAAATATTATTCAATAAAATCGACATTGGCTTCAACTACGGCCTCCAGACGACTTTGAAATCTCCTACATCTCTTCTGGAAGATCTCCTTGTTTAAGTTGCTGAATGCTGCTATGA
>CAHIKZ030005582.1:452500-510000 GCA_903632075.3 Acanthosepion pharaonis
GGAATGATCGGAAAGAGAAGAGAAGAGAATGCCATTTGCAAGTGAATAATCATGTATGTTTTGTCTGTCTGTCTGTCTCTCACCAGAAAACAAAGATAAAAAATAAACCATCCTTAGACAAAGAATTATTTATGATATTGACTAAATCGAGGACCAGTTCTGAAACGGGAAGATAAGTTTGTTCGAGAAATAGCTTAAAAGAAATTTGTTTCCTATTTTTTGTAACAATCAAAAGGAGGCTTTGAAGAGGCAGCAGGTGGTATGTGTCAAGTGGTTCGAACCTATTGGAAAAAAACAGTCATGAAGCTTACACATCAAACCTCGTGCATTATATTAATGAAAATCGTAACTCCCATATCTTCTCGGGTTTATTTTCCGTAAATTATAGCTGCCACCTCCGCTGTGATGTGTTTTGGTACAACAATAATTATGAAGTGGGGGAAAACGCTAAAAAACCGGAAACTAGGCGTTGTCATCTTTTAGATAGACTTTTCCGTGAAAGCGTGAGAATACAACTCTCACGATATTTAAATGAATGTGGTTACGTGTATTTGACTGAGTATTAAAAATAAAAATCAGATTTAATTCTTTATGTTTTTCTTCAGTTAATAAATGTAAATTGCAATAATTTGGTTCATGGTTTTGTTTGAAATTTCGTCTCTTGGCGATCATTATTTCCTTCGACAATTTACTTTTCGAATTTTTCCATCTTTTCTAACGCCATAATTATTATCTTTTTTGTCTAGACTATCAGTCTTTCTAGGTTTACAGTCACGTCACGTTAAAAGACCGGTTCTCGTGCGATCACCGAAGTTAAGCAACGTCGATCCTAGTCAATACCTATATTGTTGACCGCTTGGGAATACCAAGTGCTGTAAGCTTAGATATTCGGGTGGTGTAATGGATAATGGCTCGGAATTGTTAATCGGAGAGCCGAGATCCAATTCCCATTGGGTTCGTTATATTCATTTACGCATAAATACACTTGGGAAAGGCATGAATCCACCTCCTAACAGCTATAGGTCAATTAGTAAAACTTGTATCACTAAATCATTATTAACGCTCAAAAAATTCTTACAATCTAAAAAAATATTTTCCGGTCTTAAATAACCTGCAAAGGGTTGATAAACCGTAAAAAATTAATCAATCTTCCTTTTCCTTTTTCTTAATTTCATCACCTTCATTTGTTCACTATTCGACTTCACACGCTTATTTTTTTACTCGCAGAGTCTATCATAATTTCCACCATCAATAAAATCGTCTTCATCATATTCAATTTTGGCGCCATTTTATTCTTTACCCTCTATTTTTTTGCCTCCTTCTTCTTATCCCCTCTCAGTCAAAATAATGGAAACTTGAAGATGACCAGAGTGTACTTGGTCGAAACTTGAAATCTATAATATCTACAACAATCAAAGATAAGAACAACAGTCGAAATAAATTGCATAAATCAAAGCATATTGACAAATTCCTCGTGTCTAAAAAACAAAATTATCGAAATGTATTTTGTAAACAAAAACTGCCACACACACACACTTTGTATAAATAACTTAATAGGCATCTTTGAAATGTAACAATATATAACATTTGAAATACACAGTGTTCGACATTCTATACTCAACATTATTTTTGTTTCATTTTTTTTTATATACAGTCTACTTCAAAGTAGAAAAATGTAGTTTTTTAAATAACATTCATAAGTAATTGCGTGTGTGTCTACTTCAAAGGGTTACTAATAAATATTTTACCAACTATAAACTCACGTCAATAACAACCATATTACGTCACCAACATTTATTGAATCCATTCTTTTAAATCAAATATATGATGCAGTTCAATTTATATTACATGAATCATCCATACAAAAAGTAGTAAAGTTAATGATATAAATGGCGAAAAACATCTTCGCAAACAAATTTATTAAAGTTGCATTATCCTACAAACCACTCGATGAATTTTATGATCCTTGTTTTTAATAATTTCAAGTTGTATAAAGTCTTTTTTTATTCTGCTAGTACTTCCGGCTGTACATTCAGGTTGAATTCTCAAATTACCATATTAGTAAAAAAAAAACAAAAAAAACAAAAACGCACTCTCTTAAATTTTCAAAAAGAAGAAAAAGAAAAAGAAATTCAAACTTAGCGTTGCGACTGCACGCTCCATAAGTTTTTATCCGTTAACTATAATACATTTCTAACAAAAACATATTTCGGTTCGCATTTAATTTTTCGTGCCCGCTATTACCTGGATCTACTAAAAAGAAAGATTCCATGCCTGAGGATGGCTGAATGTGCAGCCGAAAGTACTAGCAGAATTAAAAAAGACCTTATACAACTTGAAGTTATTAAAAACAAGTATCATAGCATTCATAGTGGTTTGTAGGTTAATGATAAATTTGTTGAGAAGAATTTATATCATTAATTTTACTAATCTACTTTTTGTATGAATGATTCATGTAATATATAATATTATATATATATATATATATATATATATATATATATATATATATAAAATCTTATAAAATATAAAATATTGTAAAAATAAAAAGACACGTTAATTGTTCGGATAGGCTTTCCTCATTGGTACCTCGACTTCACAAATTTAAACGCAGTACTACATTGATTGGTAGCTGGGTTTCATAATTTTACTGTTGAAATGGTTAGTTTTAAAAACCTTAGGTTCTATGCTAATAGTGTCTTCTCTTGCACTTCTCTCTTGTGAAATTCTCTTCCTGCTTCCTGTCGACTATGATCTTCAAAAATTTAAATGCAATATCTGTCGTCATCTTTTGTCTCTTTGACTCTTGTTCTTTTATTGCCCTCTCTGTTTCTTTCACTCCGAGTAACTCCTTGCATACTAGTGGCTTTTATTGCACTGCCTGGGATGAAATGATCACGCACATCCCCCCGCGTGTATGTGTATATATAACGTAGTCTCGAAACGTATTCGTATTACGATCAGTTCGATCTCTAGGCCTGAAACACTTGTAATCCTGTGTTAACAATAGTTAATAAATAAATAAAACCTCGAGTTTTAAAGCTATATATATATTTACATTTTTTAATCATTTGCCCGAAGCAGGGCGCTAATTAAGATGTTTAAGGTATATAATGGATATATTCCTACTCCTATTCATAAGACATGGAATGAATCTGAACCAGGCGAATTGAATCCTATATAATCTAAGGATTTACTTATCTTCCGAAACATATTTCTTAAAACTTATATATATATATATATATATTAAGACATTTTTATGTTTAACATTCTTTTTAATAAATTGTCGGACTTTGTCCAATATATATATATATATATATATATATATATATATATATGTGTGTGTGTGTGTGTGTGTGTATTTTGATAGCTATGTTTGGTTGAATAATCTAAACATATGTCTATTTATTATAATTTTAATCCTCTCAAATTCACAGACAAATTTCTTGGTGTTATTATTAAATTGATTAAGAAAGTCGCCGTAGTTTTGGTTATTTCTTTTATTTTCCCAAGTACTTTTAATCTTATCCAAGATCATCGTCGGGGGGGGATTAATTTAATTGATAGTTGTATTTTTTTGTAACTACTCATCAAAAGCACTCCGTTATAGTCAATTTAAAATTAACTGTTAAGAATATGTAAGGCAGTAACTTAATTTATATTTTTTTATTATTGTTTTAAATACTCAACCTGCAATTTAAAAATTTTTTTTTACAATTTGAGTATCCCAAAACATATTTATAGGCATTTTAGAACATTATTGCTATACTTATAATTAATCTTATTTAGTGTTGGTCTCATTTTTTAAGTTTTTGGTTTTCATTTTCATGGTGGAGCATACTTGTATTGCCAATACTCCTCTAAAACATAAATGTGGACTGGAATGTTCTTTTAAATGTTGTGCAACAGAACTTGAATCAGACATGTGTAATGTAAGCCTTCTTGATAATGTTGTCGTCGTGAGAGCAACATGCGTATTTACTTTGTCATAGATACAATTTCCCAAAAGATATTTAATTTTATTTTAATTCTCAGACCAAATTCTTAATGTTGATTCATTAAGGAAGGCGCTGTTGTTTGTTTTTTTCATTTCGTTTTTTTTTTTCCACAAGTATTTTCAATCTCATGCAAGATCATCTTCGGTGGCGAATTGCTAAGACAAAAAAAATGAATGTAATTTATACTCATAACTAACCTTATTTAGTGTTGGTTGTTTTTTTTTTCTTATAGAGAGGGCCTCAAGAATTAGAAATTTTTCTTTTTCATTTTCATGTTGGCGTATATTTATATTGTCAATTAATATTTTCTGAATTGTGAATGTGGACAGGAATGTTCCTTTAAATGTTGTGCTATGGAACTTGAATCTGGCATATGTAGTGTAAGTCGCCTCGATAATGTTGTGAAAGAAACATATTTACTTTTTTTGTCAGCGATAAAATCTCCCATACGATATTTAAATTGATATAAAATGTTGGTCTTTTGCAAAACATGATTTGACGGAGAAGAGTCATTGCTGTTTAATTTGGTTGTATTAAATGTAACGTAGTATATAATTAGTTTTATGTTTTTTACTGTGATATATATTAGAAATTATGAGTTTTATTTTATCTTGTTTGTACAAGAGTATATTTGATTGCGGCATAGGGTGATATGTTTAGGGTTATTTGAGGAAGCATTATGTTCTGTTTTTATGTTAATATTTCTAACAGCTCGTATAATTTGTTCATTAACAATGTAATTAGGAAAGTGATTATTCATGAGAGTTTATTTAAATTTTTTTAATTCGGTGTAGAATATATTTTTTCATGGAAGTGTTAACTTTTGCACGGTTTATTAAATTTGTATAATCGTTGTTTTGTAATTGTTAGGACACTCGCTTTTATAGTTGAGAGTGCACGTTTTAGTTTTTATATGGAGAGGTAGGAAGTGTATTATTATAGGTATCTATCGAAAAGGAATCCTGTTGTTATTGTTAAGTTCATATGCGAACTTATAACGGAGATTTTTGGAAGGTTTTTATAGTTCATTTATTTAGTCTGTTTTTAATTTATATGAGAATATCATCTACATATCTTAGGTAGATGGAAAATCTTTTAGTGACATTAAATATCTTATTTTCAAGGTTAGCCATGTAGAAGTTACTAAATGTTGGTCCCAGAACTGAACCCATGGAAACGCCATCACGTTGTACGTATATATTATTTTAATGGTCATAGAAGGCAGCTTCAGTAGTACAAGTCAATAGTAGCTTCCGTAGTATGTTAGATTTAATTTTTAATCATGGGAGAGATGGATTGTGATAAATATTCTTTATAATTATATCAATCATTTCTTTAACTAAGACATTGGTAAATAAACTTTCAACGTCAAGCGAGGCTATGGTTTCATTATTAGATTTTTGTGTTTTTAAGATTTGGATTAGTGAGTTGATTTAATGCTGTATTTATTAGGTATGTATGGCGTATGATCAACCGGAGTGGGGACTTGGAATATCATAGGACGAAGAGGGAAATTAGGTTAATGTATTTTTATAGTTCCATATATGTATCCTGGTTTGTAGTCACCAATTATTTTGGGAAGTTTTAAGTTGTTTTTTTTCTACGTGGTTGGCGTGGTTGATCAATTTGTTGATTTTCAATTTCAATTCGTTAATAGGGTTTTTGTTGACTTTTAAAAATTTGGTGTGATCGTCAAGTATTTGTTGTAATTTTGAATTATAATCAATGATTTATTTAATGCAACAAAGATATTGGATTTATCTGCTTGTTTTTAAAATTATATGTTACATAATTTTTTGGTTACAAAAAATTATATATTACATTAATTTTTTGTCTGAGCCCTGAAGATGATCTAGGATGAGATTGAAAATACTTGAGAAAATAAATGAAATAACCAAAATTACGGCGTCTTTCTTAATAAAAACACTAAGAAATTGATGCTTGAATTTAAGATCATTAAATTAAAAATAAATAGACATAATATGTCTAGATTATTCAACCAAACATGCTTGAATTAAGATATGCTGCCTAAATATACATATTGATAGGTATGTATATTGGAGATGAGAGAAAGAAGTGAGTTTATAGTGCTTTCTGTTAGATCTACTTTCATGACTTGGGACACCTACATATGTATGAAACTCTTACGTAAAGTACAAAAACAAAACAAAAAAAAAATGACATCATTTTGTGTATATTGTTGCATTTGAGGATTGGGGTCAAGAGAAATGAATCCTCATCAGCCTACACCAATTGCTATCCGGGCGAGGCGCACCTAGAGGAAGCAGATGCTTTGCATTATTCAGCTTTTTGCTTTTCTTTTTCCTTTTTTTACCTTCCAAGAAACTAACACAACTCTTCCCTGAAGCATCCTCCCCACTCTCTCTCTCTCTCTCTCTCTAATATATATATGTATGTGTGTGTGTGTGTGTTTAGGCAGTAATCCTTCTTTCATGAACATTTCACTGAATATGACAGACAAGGTGCTTTGATTTAATTTTTTTATACAATTTCTCATGTGATCTAATAATTTTTTTCTTTTCGGATGATAAATTATATAAAAACTGTCCGAATGTTCTTTTTATCCGAGCACTTTCGGCTATACATTTAGACATTTCATTGAATACGACAGATAAGGTGCTTTGATTTAGTTTTTTTTTTATACAATTTCTCATGTGAACTAATATTTTTTCTTTTCGGATGATAAAAACTGTCCGAATGTTCTTTTTTATCCGAGCGCTTTCGGCTATACATTTAGCCATTTTCAAGGTTGAAATATATTAACTGTTAAGAAGAAATAGTTTGTTGCATGTATGTATTTATATAATGTTTTCATTTTCAAAACACGGTCAAGATATTGTGTCCATGTTCATAGTTGATATTTATATATACTACAACAAAAAGCCTGATGTTGTTTATCTGCATCTAAGTAGCCCAGAAGGTATAGTGTTGTTAGGAGTAATAAAGGAAAGTATCTAAAGGGCACAAACTTAAAAATGAAAAAATAATCGGGTAATTTGCAACTGATTGATAATATTGTGGGGTTTACGTTCCCGCTCAACAAATATAAATAAAAGTAAGAAAAATCTATTTCAACTGAGATAATAAATCCTAGTTACAAATAACTATGCCTTATTTTTGTTTAGTTAGTTATATTAATAAAAATCTGGCTGTTAAAAATTATTCAGCATATAGAAGGAAGCGTAAGCTGTGCGGAAACGAATTCAATCACAGTCTTTTCCCATCATAATTTTATTTCGAACGGTGGAACAATTGGTCAGATAATTTTCTGTTAGATTATATATATATATATATATATATATATATATATATATATATATATATAGTTGAATATGACAGGAAAATTTAATTGATTTTTAAAATATTTATCCCAACATTTTCACATTTTTTCCGTTTGGTGGAAGGGAGTACAAAAATTGTCTTTATTATCCATTGTCCCAAGCGATTTAAGCCAGTTTAGCCATTTGCAAGGGGAACCGAGTTAAAATTTCAGCCGGGTTCGTTATATTGATTTACGTGTGGACAACATTGAGAAAGGTATGAATCCACGTCTTCTCTCCCTATGGGTTAATTAGTAGAACTGGTATCAGTAAATCATTATTATCGCTATTATAAATTCTTAGAGTCTAAAATATTTTCTGACTTTAAATAACCTGCAAAAGATTGATTTTATTTTCGACTTATTAATCATTTTGCAGTCTGCTATCAACATGATATCATCAGCATATCATATGTTGTTAAGATTGTGGCCGCCAATAATGAATCCTGGAAGGACTTCTAATTCTCTCATAATCGCCTCATTTCATAGGTTGAATAAGTCTGGTAAGTAGACATATCCTTGTTTTACGTCTCTTTCTATTTTTGTATATTTACTGAATTCATTTCTTATTCGTCTGCAAAATCTTTGCTGCCGGTATAGATTCTGGATTATTCTATTATCCTTCCCAAATATGTCCATGTTACCTAGCAGTTCCAACTGTTTTCGTGTGATGAAATTCGTCAAATGATTTTGCACAATCTATAAAACATAGATACACATGCTTCTGCATTTGTATAGCTTTTTTCTTATATTATTATGAGCATAAATATTGCATTCCTTGAGCCAGTATCTCTGACGAAATGTTGTTATATTTCCGGTCTAGTTCTGTTGCGTGCTCTATTCATCAGATTTCGATAAGTTTTAGTATATGACTCATTAGACCGATTGTCTAATTCAGTCACATTCTTATGCACCTGATTTCTTAGGCAGTGCTATGAAAATTTATTTATTTGCGTCTTCCGGTACATCACCACTATTGTATATTTCATTAATTATGTATGTCATATTGTCAATGACGAAATCATCTCAAGCTGCCAGCATCTTTATTACGATTCCGTCTGGTACTGTTGTTTTGTTTCTATGCAATTTGGCCAGTATTAATTTCAATTCAGATAATTGTGTTCCTTCGGTGTTTCTATTCTGTGTATTGCTGATTGACATCTTTCATCCTGGAATAGTTATCAGATGTATTCTTTATCACGAAAATTGAAAAAAAGTGAAAACAGCTTAAGAATTAGTCGAAAGTGCTCGTGACAATAAAAACTATGGAATAATTCCTCAATGTACTGAGCCTTTAAAAAAGAAAAAATGTAGAAAAAAAAAATTAAATAATATCCTACAAAATATTATTTGTCTGTTATATTCAACGAAACACACACACACATACATACATACATACATACATATATATATATATATATATATATATATATATATATATATATATATATATATATATATATTCATATACAATGTATATTTATGTAGCAAGACTTAAATCAGACAATTTTTATTAAATTCAACCAACAACGTTATATATATATATATATATATATATATATATATATGGATATAGTTTGTAACCCTTTTATGGATCAGAGTTTCTATCTATTTATGCATCTATCTATCATCTATCTATATATATATATATATATATATATATATATATATATATATATAAAAAGGCTTACTCTGTCCTGGACATTGAGTTCTACCTGGATTCTATCCTATTGGAATTATTTTTTATACAAATATATATATATGTATGTATGTATGATTGCATATATATGTGTATATTAACCACTAATATTATCAATATCTATCTATCTATATATAATTTTTCGAATAAGATTTCGAATAGTCTGTACTGTATTCTTTATCATATGGTAATGTGGATAAGTACCTTCCCTGTAAATACTCATGCTAAGTACACACACAGAGCGTGGGTGGAAAAGTAAGATTTTTTTTATAAACATGTTACATTTGGTTCCGTGCATCTCGCAATATTTTTGGCGTCTTTTTCTTTCGTGACGTCCGCCTGCTCGCGGCGTGATCGACCGGTCAGTTCAGTTAGCTAAGTGCAGCCTGAACTCAACATGTCCTTTTACCGTAGCTATCCCATTCCCGCCTCTCGACGTGGAAATAATCTTGCCAAAAAGAAAAAAAAAATAAACCATCAGATAAATTTAGCCCAAAGCCGATTGGGTAATTTGGCATTTAGTTATTACTAATATATATATATATATATATATATATATATATATATATATATATATATATATATATATATATGTGTATGTGTATAAAAGAACCGACAAGGTCTGTTTAAATTAAACAGACAGACCTTGTCAGTTCTTTTTAATCAAATTTTTGGGGATGAATACTTGCTGCCTATATATATATATATATATTGTGTGTGTGTTTGTATGACGCACTTGAGATGGGATTCCTCTTCGTGATCATAATCTGCTCAAGGAACACAAAAGCTAGTGCCACTTTTTTACTTAATTGTTAACAGATATCAGGAATTCTCCGTGTATATCACTTCTAGCAATTGTGTTTAATTTGGAACGCATTTTGACCTCTATTGCGTTAACAGTATTTAGAAAGCTTAATTTAATCTGACACATAAACACTAGTTTGAGCCGCCCAGTGAGGATCAATCTCACTACACTAGAAAAGGTCTGCTAGATATTTAGTAAGCTTGGTTTAGTCAGACACAAAACCACATGTGTGAGGCTCTTAGTGAGAATCGAAATCATTACGGTAGTAATCGTTTGTAAGTTTGTTAACCATTGTTTCACGTCGAGGCGTTCAAACGGTTGATATTATCTCTTCATTTTGAGGTGAGGATATGATTGGATATAAGTTGTTATTTCATAAGTTATAATTCGTTCTATGCCATGTACCTCCATTGAATAATATTTTCAACTAATTATATTTTATTAGGTTGAATCATAAATAATTTCTGATGTTGTTTATCAAAATTATTTTTCTAAAATATAAAATACTTTATATAAAGTATTTTATTCAATTATATATTCGCCATTATCAGTCTTCGATATGTTTTGAGTAAAATTCCACAGGTTGTGATGTGAAAATGTTTTCGACGAACTCTTTGAATGTGGTTTTCATCAGAAAATTTTTTGTTACTTGTTGAGCACTTAATGAAGATCAACCTCACTGCATCAGCGAATTGATCTGCGAAATGAGCTTGGTAACACATCGCGTTACGAGTTGCGCTCAAACATGCCTTTGGTATGACTAATACGACTGATTTTCATACAGTAAAGTTTAAAGTTTAAAGTTTATTATTATTATTTTTATTTTCTTTGATTTCTGGCGTTTACACATTTCTTTCCGGGTCCCGCCCAGGGACCTAAGGTTAGAAATGGCATCATGACATTTTCCACTGACAAAAAAAAAAAAAAAATTACATAGATAAAGCCCTTCGTAAAGTGTGGGCTGTACTTGTTAGAACAATTTTTTGTATCTCCTTGAGGCATGGACTTCCAGGAATCCCTTCAATTAGTCTGCTGCAATCTTTTCCAACCAGTCCTAGGGTTCCAACTACAACAGGGATTGTTGATGTTCCCATATGCCACATTTTCGCGATTTCTATTTCAAGGTTCTTGTATTTTGACAGCTTTTTGAATATATTCAAAGATACATTACAGTCAGCAGGGACTGCCATATCAATAAGAAGGCACCGTTTTTGTTTGTGGTCTTTAATAACAATATCTGGGCGGTTGGCTTTTGATTGTTCTGTGTGTATTGTGTAGTCCCATAGAATTGTAACAGGTCCTATCTCCGTAACCGGGTCTGGTTTGTGTTCATACCAGTTTCTTTCAGTTTTCTTCCCGTAGAAGTTGCAGATTTTCCAGTGCAGATATTGGCCCACTCTGTCATGTCGGGTTTTATATTCAGTGGGTGCCAATATCGTGCAACCTGATACAAGATGATCAATCGTTTCTGGATATTTATCACAGAATCTGCATTTTGGGCCGACACAATATGTTAGTTTTTGTGCTTGATAATTCCTAGTTAGCAAGCATTGGTCCTGTGCAGCAAGGATAAAACCTTCAGTTTCAGCTTTCAACCCTGCACTACGTAGCCACTGATGGGTACGGGTTTTGTCTACGTCAGCTTGTTTGGTACGGGCAGAGTATTGGCCGTGGATCGGTTTATCTTGCCATCGCTTCTGTATCTGGTCGGTTGCATTCGTCTTTGCTGTCTTTTTTAAGTATTTTGCAGTTTCAGCCGGTGTATTGTACTGTAGTTGCATCTCTACGCCCATTTGAAACTCCATTTTGCATTTGTTGGCTTCTTTTATTACGGAGTAAAGACGCTTACTACTTTCATGTTTCTTGACGCATACCATCATCCAGTTTTCTGTAGTTTCCAAGTATCTTTGGAGGCCAATTGTTGTAGTTTTGTAGGGCAGTTCTAGTTGAACTAATCCTCTGCCTCCTTCGGATCTGGGCACATAAAGACGATCAACATCAGTTTTGGGATGATGCATGCGATAGCAAGTGAGAAGCTTTCTCGTTTGGGCGTCCATTCGCTTAATTTCAGCTATGGTCCAGTTAAGGACATTAAAGCTATATTGCACCACAGGGACAGCCAATGTGTTTATGGCTGATATTCTGTTTTTCGAGTTTAGCTCAGTATTTAGTATCAGACGTACACGCCTGTAGTACTCTTTTCTTATTTTTTCCTTCATTTGGGGGTGTTGTATGCCATTTCCTTTGCTAATTCCTAGGTACTTATAAGCTTCATCATGCTCCAGTTCCCTAACCTTTGTGACAAAATCTAAATCTATTAAGGGTGTTATTATTATTATTATTACTGAAGGGAAATGATTTAATTTCAAATACAAATTGACAAAACAAGAAGTCCTGAAATATGAGACTTGAGAAATATGGGATTGTGTGACGTTTGAAATTATTTCTTCATTTTAAATTATCGAGCATTGTTTTGGTTTTTCTTTACCAATTAACATCGTCACCTTATCAAGCGTTCGTGTTGAGACATGACACAAAATGGCGGGTAAACATCTTTGTTCTTCAGAAGTAGTTACTACTTCGATGCGTTTCAAGAATTGTTGGCACCATTATGTCGCTGGACAACGTTAAAAATTAAAGCAAATGAATTAAACAAAACTGGTATGTCGCTGGATTGATCTCAAAATAAAGAGACGCTACACCTGAAAAGATTTTACATGACTATCATTGTTAGTGGAAGAAGGTAAGTGGGTAGGCAGGTTTTTGTAACGATTGACTTGGGTTACCGTTAATACAACGAACTGAAAAATTCAAGAGTGACTGAATTAGATGAACCTCTCAAGATTTTGAGAGTTCAATCATGTCTATCTTGGGTTTAATTTTATATCCCACCAAAGAAGAAAAATGAAAGACATTCTTGAAATTTTTAAGTCTTTGTTAATTTCCCCTATTATTATTATTATGTTTCGAACCTGCTGGTTTGTTATATGAACTGCTCCCAAGTTTCAACCAGAAACTTCAAGAGACAGTAAGCTGACATGTTATAACTGATAGCAATATGTATGGCTTTAGAGGCGTAAAGGTGGAATAAAAAAAGGTTAAAAATCAAACAAAATCTTAATTGTTAAGATATCTTAAAATCACTTTTGCGAAATGTTTAAAGAAATACAATTATGGCGTCGATAAAATCTGTAAAAATATGGATAAATTAAACTTTATTTTTAAAAATCAAGCACAATTGATCATTTCAGTGAACAGATATTTCACTGGAAGTTACTGCGGTTGATTTTTTCTCACATCAGCTTTTCTAGTTGGTTACGCCATCAAGAAGACAGAATGTATTTTTATCCGCATACGGAACAGCCCAAGATGCGGACTATGATTGGAGGCACCAACATCAAGCAAATACAAACATTTAAATATCTAGGAAGTGTTTGTTTTTTTTTAACAGAGAACGGAAAATGAGACACCAAAACCCGAAGGCGCATTGAAATGGAAAAAATTGTCTTATAATTAGTCTTAAGCTAAGCAAAATATAAAGAAACAAAGAAAAGAGTATTGAACTGTTATGTAATATCGGTTTTCCTATATGGCAGTGGAGGAGGCATGATGTAGTAATAGATAGCGGCTCGGATTGAGGAATCGGAGAGTCGAGTTCAAATTCCAATCGAATCCATTACATTCAATTACGTGCTAATACCCTTGAGAAAGATATGAATCCTCTTTTTCTCTCACCAGCTATAGGTAAATAGCAGGACACATCGAGTTCTATAGCCTTGGATGGCAACTGGTCTACCGCAGAAAGAAATGGGAACCTACTGCGGGAAAAAATCTGCCTGGTCAGTCATGTATCAAAAGCCTAAGCGTGTATTACGTAAGGCACATAACTAACTATATGGCAGTGAATGCTGTACAATCTCCTCAAAGAGTCAGAAATGTCGTTCTAAAAAGGATACTGAGATTATCATGTACTGAACATGTGAGCAACATCGAAATTTTAAGGATAATGTTAACAAAAAAGGACACTTATAGTACGAATCAGAAAGACACAATTTCTAGGGCACATAATTAGAAATTTGTCTTGGAGAATTTGACAGGGACAGAGAACATCAGCGAATAACGTCTCGTCTGATATGAAGAGGGGCAAGGTGAATTGGTTTAGTCATTAACTACTCGGTAAACAAGATTATGAAGGATTTGTTTATATATCGTTTTAACTTAATTGTATCTCTTAAATTTCTTTTATCTTAAATTTTTCAAGCGTAGAAACCCTTCCTGTTTACTTTAGAGCTACTGTAACATATCTTGCGATTCTCGACAAAATCCAAAGAAGGGTTTGTAATGTCATCGATCCTGACTTAGCATTTCGACTTTAGTCACTTTCCCACCGCCGTGACGTGACTTCCCTCTGTCTTTTCTATAAATATTTTAATGACAATTGTTCTAATCAGCTCTCCTCTTGGGTACTTCAGCCACATGAATTTAAGCGTACTACCAGATTGGCAACAGGTTTCATCGTTTTACTGTTGAAATAGCTAGATGTAACCGTAAATTATATCACAATATTTTTTCTCGCACCTCGCACCCTTGCAACTCTCTTCTGTTTTCTTGGTCCCCTGTCAACTACGATCTTCAAAAATGTAAATCTAACGTAAACTGCCATCTATCTTCCTTATTGCTGTTCTTTTATTGTCCTTTTTATTCAATAGCGTCTTCTCGTTTTCTTTGACCCTTGTGCCTTAGTGACATTATCGCCTTAGGGTGAAACGATTAAACAAAAAATTATTCATCATATACAAATAATAATAATAATAATAGTAATAATAATAATAAAAATCTCTCAACATCGTGGTTACTAACAACACTTCTCCAGACAAAATAATCATAATCTAATACTGTAAACCAATTCTCTTCTTGCTTAGGGAAATATGTCTCTGTCGTTAATAATAAAATAAATCAACATATATCAACATATATTGGTCATGCCCCAACAGTCTCTCGAGAAGACTGACGAAGTGGTCAGTAGTTAGGAACCGAGGTTGGTTTTAGTGATTTCACCCTAAGCAAGGCAATAAAGCCACTAAGACGCAAGGGATTACTGAATATGGGAGAATATGAGAAAAAGAAAACATTATTAAGGAGAGAGAACAACAAAAGAACGGGAATTAAGATGACAGAAGATAATGATTAACATTGCAGATAGCTTTTTGAAGATCAAAGTTGACTGTAAAGCAAGAAGCTGGAAGAAAGTACCACGAGCGAGAGAAGAAACGGTTAACAAAGAACTTAGATAATCTCGAATGACAGACAGAATAGGCTTATTGTAAAATGATTTGGACTTTGGATTATTTTCCTTTATTTGCCGCTGTCCGTATTGATTTTTCTCAAATGTCGAACAGGGCCTTTTATTTGATAACGAGAGGTAGACTTGAAATACCGTGTAATTCAGATAAAAACAGTAACTATAGAAATTAATGTTCGCTGTTATACACACGTCGTTGATCATCTGAGGAATTGTGCCATCATTTGTGCGAGTGATAAAAATGTATTTTATGTTGAACTAAATATTCGCCATTCCTGCACGTCGCAAACTGAACCTTTCAAATAAAGACAAATATGATTTCATACTGTCTAGAATTGTTCTAATTTATTGTTTCAACCGGTGAAATAAACTGGATATTCGCAATTCCTAGACTTCGTAAACTGGGCTATCCAAATAAAGGCAAAATGAAACGATATTATTTGTTGCGGGTTAGAACGAGGCCAATGTATTTGACAGAAAAGATACGATTTCATTCTGTTTAGAATTGGACTAATTTGTTGTTTTTGCTGGTGAAATAAAGTTAAATAAAACGGCATGAGGAGAAGGACTTCATGGTACAGAGAAGTGAAAATGAGCGTTGAGTTGGGATGAAGTAATATCGTTTGTTCCCGGAAATTAATTCACGATCTGTTTCTATAAGTATTAATGATGATCGAAGAAGAGGATTGGGCAGCACGCGGTGATAATTCTGATACCGAAAATGTTATTCTCATGAAATCAATCTGGGTTGTTAAATCATTAATTTACCTGGGATGTCAAAACTTTATCCACGCACACACTTCGGTAGCAAAAACAAGTTTTGCCAAATTCAACCAACAAGGTCTGTCTGCTTATTTTTTTTTTTTTTTTTTATTGTTTTTCCAATTTTTTCGATGTTTTAAATCCAAATCATAAGTTTGGAATAATGTCCAAAGTTCATTTTTGTTCGAGTACTTTTTCAGTTTCAAAATCTCAATGTTATCAGTACGGTAGACAAGAGTTTATCGGCTATATCTTGACATATTCTATGAACGCTAGAATTCAAACTAATTCAAATATGTATCGTATAAGTAGCAAGTGGCATCATGTATAAAAGAGTTTTCCAACTGCACCCGAAAAGAATGTATCAAATATTTATACATATTACTACCCAACACGTAAGCCACCGATCTGCTACAGGGTGGCATGCCACTAGCGTTTACCACTGGTGGCCTGTTGTCTGACCGCCGGCGTGTTCGTCTCTGCAGACTTCCATCTGAGGACCACTGGTGTTGCCATCGGCGGACCACCAGTGGGGGACACTAGTGGCTTGCGTGTAGGATATTTTATTCGCATACATAAGCTTATTCGAAAATTGGAAAAGAAAAAAATATTATTTTTCATATGGAAAATAGACATTATGATAATTTATTATTTCATGGTTATTCCTATATATATATATATATATATATATATATATCGTTATATATATATATATATATATATATATATATATATATATATATATATATATATAGGATAACGTTATATATATTTTTATATATCAAGAATAGTTTTGAAAGAAAAGATGTATAACAAATTGGTAACAGTTTTTGTAACATTTCATCCGTTACGACTTCATCCGGTCACGTATAACACGTGACCGCCAAAAAAACATACACCTCCTGCACGTACTCTACACGGTTAAACTACTATGTTGATGTTAACACACGGAAATTCACCACCCGTAAACAATATCCTTGATAATGGATAGAGAAGTAGCCGAAAGCGCTGGAAACAATTATAACTGTGGACAATTTCTATATTCTTTAACCACTGAAAAAAGAAAAAAATGTTAGAATGAAAGAAAAAACTCAATAAAAGATTAATTAAATCTTCCTTGTCGACTGTTTTCGATGAAAGATGCTTGAAAGAAAGATTGCTGCCCAAATATACATTATATATTGTTGTGGATTCCGGGTTGAAATCCGGTACCAATAAATAACAAACGCCAGGAATAAATATATGAAAATAATGTATTAACGTAATAACACAAACTGGTAAAGCAGGTTAGTAGTTCCAGGAATACGGGTTAGTAGCAAAATATATATACAGTCTTTGGTATTGAAGTATCGCTGTATGACTTCTTACTGAGTCTACGTGCTCGCTCACTGTGACTCCTACAACGCTGTTACCTCACCCTCGCTCTTCCGGTTACGTACGTTTTACTCTGTCACTCTGGACTCGACTCGACTCCGTCGGTCTTGCTCTCGACTTACTCTCGTCTTACTACTGCAGTAGTATATGTATATACTGGGTGAGTTCATTTGTATAAAAAGGGGTGGACCCCTCAATATATATATATATATATATATATATATATATATATGAGAGAGAGAGAGACGTGTTTTGAAATATATGAAGTTGTTTATCCGTCTGTTTGTGTATGCGTATACAAATATTGCGTATAATTTTGAGTTCAAGCAAATACAAATTTATGCTTAATGGCTACCAGCATATGTCATATATCTTGCCCAACTTCTTGTTTAATAACTAAAAATCTGATTTGCATAATTAGTTTTAAAGATGAAATTTTTTAAAAATAACTTTTGTTATTCATTTCCAAGTTGATCTTTTGTGATCTTTAGAAATTGATTGTTTTGTTACTGGTTTGTAGAATTAAACTACTTATATATATATAAATATAAATATATATAATTATATAAATAGTCATTTTCTGTTTTGGAAATGGTAACAATCTTTGCATTTAGATCTGAGCTTGGAAGTAAAGAGAAGTAAGTAAGAGTGATTGTTTTAATAGTATATTTTAATAGTATATTTTAATAGTATATTTTGAAAATCTAACAAAAATTTCATTTAAATTTTCTTCATAAAAATAATAAAATATATATCGAATTTTAAGACAAATAAATTTGGTTATTTTCATGAGTTTAATTAAAAAGAAAACGAATTCATAATCATTCGATTCCATTGTACCACACTTACCATTTCGCAACGGCGTTTATTGTCGTATTTGAAATGAACGACTACCGAAATGTTTAAACCTATCGAACTATTTTAATGACGACAATTCTGCTTAGGCCATTTTGCGTCATATGCAAATCTCTCAAACAACGCGTGACACAGCGAAGCTAAGAAAAGAAGTTGACCTGCGCACCGCCGAGTATTATTGCCAATGCACGCACATATACACACACACACACACACACACACACACACACACACACACACACATATATATAATAGATATCAAGAACAATATTGGGGAAAATGTATGACGAAGCGGAAAAAGTTTTCGTACGACGTATTTCGCCCTTTAGGACTTCATCGACTTAAATTTGTTATGTTGGTACGACTACGCACGCACGAACGAGGGATCCTAGGAAATTTTTAACTTTTCTTTTTCTTTTATATAAAAAATTAAAATACTAGGAATTTTAAATTTAATCTTTTTCTATATAAATGTATAAAAAAATTAAATTCATAGCATTCCTCGTTCTTGCTCATGTTTAGTCGCACCAACATAACGGAGTTAGTCCGATGAAGTCCTAAATGGCGAAACACGTCAGACGAAAACTTTTTCCCACTTTGTTATTCATTTTCCTCATATATATATATATATATATATATATATATATATATATATATATATATATCAACTGAATGATATCAGTATATTAAAACATTTGGATGTAATAATTAAAAACAATGGTGATTTTAAAATAGCTACTTTTATAAGTATTTTTCTAGCAAACTATTTCCGTCCATTATTGTCGGAAAAAGAATCTCATCTATACAGTAGAAGTAACAGATATAATTCCCTGTAGTCCATTGGTCTAACTCTTGAGTCCAAACTGAAGGTTTATTTTCAGTGAAGTAAACTAGAAAAAGGAGCGTATCGGACAAGTCATATCATGTTGGAAATAATGAAGGGAAGACCAGCACCTTTTTTTTCACTTACGCCAGGTCGAATTTATTGTCCTCACTACTCGAACAATTATTGTGTATCATGAATAACTTATACAAATACGAAATTGTTCCTTCGCGTTTTTGTCCAACCCCTGCTTGTTTCAACGAGGGCTGCTTATATGGTAAAAATAAATAAATAAATAAAAGCAACAAAAAACGAGAAAACGTTACTGTGGAGAAAAAAACAAAACAAAAAAGAATAAGACTCAAGGAGACAGAAGTTTACGATTTGCTCTTGTTCTTTTTATTGTCTTTTCTCTTTAGTAACATTTTCTTGATTTCCTTCACTCCCATTGATCAGTCACTTATGTGCCATGCGTGATACACGCTTAGGCAATTATGTATCTTTCGATACATGACTGACGAGGCAGATTTTTTTTACGCAAGTGGTTGCCATTTATTTCTGCGGTACACCAGTTGCTATCCGAGGCTATAGAACCCAATTTGTCCTGCTATTTACCCATAGCTGGAGGGAGAAGAGGATTCATACCTTTTCCCAAGAGTATTAGCACGCATGGAATTCGAACTCGGATAGCGGCTCCGATTCCCCAATCCGAGCCGCTATCCATTATGCCACCGTGCCTCCTCTCAGTGATCATTTGTGGTATTGGGATAAAATGGTTAAAAATAAATAAAAATAAAATAAATTTCAGGCGCTCCTCTGGGAATTCGATGCAGATCAGATGAACCAACAGAAAGGATCCGATGAGAAATCTTTTATAATGGCTTATAGAATTATTCAATAATAATGATTTTCGAGGTGATAAGAAAAGTCAGGGTTACAGATACACAGAAAATTTGTCTGCATCGTGGCTTAAATCTATATATAAAACTCTGTAAATTCCGTTAGTCCGTCCGCTTGTCACACCCTTTAAAATAGCCATACATTGAGCAATCGAAACCAGATTTTGGGGAGAAGTGTAAACAGGTAAGTGGGTATAAACTACAGTTGGTTTTACTAGCGTGTGTAGCTTCGTACAATAACTTTTCATGAATTTTTTGGAAAAATTAAAAGTTTTATTTTTAACATACAAAATACTCCTAGTTTAATAACAACTTAATGATTAAGATAAATATTTATTTAATAAAAATGCAACATTGTTTTTCTTATCTTTAAGTGTTTATATACAAGAATCCAGTATCCAGTTCGCCCTGCGTTTGCAAGAAGTATAAACAAATCACAAGGCCAAACGCTTCAAAACATTGGAATTTTGCTCCATAAAGAAATATTTACCCATGGCCAGTTGTATGTTGCATGTTCAAGAGTAAGAAATCCTAAGAATTTATTTTTCGCTGTTAAAATGAAAAAAAGAAATTGTCTTAAAAAATATTGTTTACCATGAAGTTCTATAAAATTAAATTAAAGAATCTGTCTATATTTCTGAGATGAGGTATTATGTATACTATTTACATTATTCGGACTATTGTCCTCATCTTTGTCGCCATTTTTATCACAACATTTCGGCCGTTCAGGTGGTTGGAGTGTCGAACTGAACCCTTTATTTCGTTCACTGGGGTAGACTGTTCTAGTTCCACGTGCCGTGTGTAATGGATGTCAGTTATCTCCTGTTAATTCCCCTCTGAAAGTTCTCCACTGCCTTAACCAGGTATTGAACTCACACTCTTTGGGTCCTGTCACTGGATCTAACTAACGCCTTTATCCACTGTGCCATGTGTCCTCAAAGAGTGTGAGTTCAATACCTGGTTAAGGCAGTGGAGAAATTTTAGAGGGGAATTAACAGGAGATAACCTGAATTTTTATCACGGGCATAATATCCTTCACTTCTCACTGACAAGAATCGGGAACAGAACTTTCTTGTATGAGAAAAATTATGGCAGCAAATCAACTCAAGGTAAAACGGATGGAAGTTTTCGTCATTTCTGTCCCCAAAAATGAAAACAGCTATCGAATGATACATTTCGAAGCATATTGGATTTGCATTCCATAGATGAATGGTATGAGGCAATATTTCAACATCAGTCAGATAAATAGATTTATTTAATTTTACGGCTTATCAACCTTTTTGAGGTTATTTAAAGCTGAAACATATTTTTGGATTGTAAGATAATAGTGATTTTCTAATACAAGTTTTACTATTTAACCCATAGCCGACAGGAGAAGCAGTGGATTCATACTAATTTCCCAAGGGTATTTCCATGTAAGTGAATATAAAAAACCTGACTGGAATTCGAACTCGGTTCTCTGAATTCTCATTCTGAGCCTTTATCAGTTACACCATCTGTACATCTAAGTTTACAACACCTGGTATTTCTCGGCAATCCCCCATCTAGGTACTGATCACCTTCAACGTTGCTTAACTTCGGTGATCGTACGAAAATAAGTGTTTCAACGTGATATAGCCGTAAGCCCAGACAGATGAAAGATATCTTATAAATCCACACACACACACACACACACACATATATATAAGACATGTCTTATTGAATAATTTAGACAAGCTTTGTCTACTTATTTTTGATAGGACCCTCTCATATTCACGGACAAGCTTCTTAGTCTCCTTATTAAAGGAAGAGAGAAAATTACCATGTTGATACATATTCATTTATTCTGAGTACTTTCGACATTAGCACAAAATCGTCATTAGGGTGTTGTTGTTTTTTTCCGAAGAAAATTTGTTGTGTTCATCTGAAAGTTAAATTTTTTAATTGTGACGTGAGAAACGCTAAGGTTATGCACTGTACGATTTCAATTTAACGACGTAAATGTCAGGTGAGGTAAATAAGTTTGAAATGTCCATATGTAAAACAACAAAAAACAAAAAAAACATAATGAAAACATGCTGCCAAAATATACGCTATATATATATATATATATATATATATATATATATATCAGACTATGTGGGTAATTGAATGATATAATGAAAAAAATTTTAGTAACTAGTTTTGTTCCGAGAAGGAACTTATTCAGACTCATAACGGTTTTATTGATGAAATAAGTCTTTTATATAAAATGGGTGAGTAGGACAGGCTGAGTATCTTCTGTATCTAACGTTTTGATGCAAACTGTAACCGATATTTGTTGTATTTTTCCCACGTTTTTCTCAAACGTTTTATATATGACTGATTTTATCAATAAAATTAATATTAATCTGAAGACGTTTTTTTCTCGGAACGAAATGTGTCACTAAGATTTTTCCATTTTGTAATTCACTTACCATCAGTTTGTATGGTTATAAAATCTGCGACTTCACTAAGATACAAATAGCTATCTATTTATCTATTCATCTATTTCAGTTTTTATTAATATTTATATGGGTTTATCTTTTGACGACGATGTTTAAATGTCTTATATTTTACAAATATAGTGCAAATGCAAAATTAATATCCATTTATTTGCGATCAAAAATAATCTGGAAAATAAATACTACTGGAAAAAATAAATGATGTCATTTTATTTATGAATTTTAAAATAAAATTCTATTTCTACTAGGTCATCAGAATAGTACACCACATAGATGTTGTCAATTTATCTATCCATATGTAATAGACATAAAAATATGGTACAAACACGCCTGGCCACAATTATGACTTAATAAATGCCAGTCTGATCAGGAGAGAAAAGGATTCATTAAAAAGAAAATGTATTGAGAGTGCGCTGATCTCACAATTCTTGACGATAAACCTAAGACCAGGCTCATACATAATATCACCGATCATCGTGAAAGCAATAGTAGCACAATGCGGTAAATGAGATGATAGAGAGAATAACAGAAATCTACTCGGAATGGGCTAATTTCAAATACAACCGATATTAATGATTTTAATACAAAAAAAAAAAAAAAAAAAAAAAAAAAAAGAAAAATCCCAAAACCACGCAAAAAAAAACACAGTTATGTTCTTTTATTCCGACTGGAAGATGACAACCTAGCAAAAAGACATTAACAGTTTTAATAAAAATAAAAATAAAACAAAAAAAAAATGTTTTGTTTCACATTCTGACCTGAAGACACCAACCTAGTACACAGAGGAGAAACACGTTGTCATTAAAAAGTTTTTTCCAATTTTGTTTTCTCTATCTCCATACACACACACACACACACACACACACACACACACATCTATATATATATATATATATATAGAGAGAGAGAGAGAGAGTGTGAGAGAGAGAGAGAGAGAGTCCGCCAAAAAATGTATGCAAACTTCAGGAAATGAAAGCAATAAATCTTAATAAAAGATTATTAAAAAAAGAAGGGTTCATTGCGTAAACAAAGATATTACGGCGATTTACTAGTTATTGTTCCCAGCCTAATATGAAGTGAAATGAGCTTAAGGCAAAACGCACTTGCTTGGTAAGGCGCTGTAATATCTTTTTCATACGTTCTTATATGAAAGTCGAATCGACGAATTGACTTCAAATTTCTTTCGATTCTGTTCATTCACTTTGTACTAGTGCTATTGTAAAATATCACGAATCCGTATCCCCCAGATACGGGTTAAACAGCAGAACAGACTGATCGAACAGAATTAGACCTTTATCACTCAACATGACATTTCATCATATATGAAAAGGGTCGACCAGAAATCACGATGGAAATTGAAATTTTAATATTTTTATATTATTTATAAAATTATAAATAAATAAATTTATTTTATAAATAAATCCTTGCAAATCAACCATGAAACTACTGTGTATAATAATATATGATATTGTAAACTTAAAACAACACAAGAGTTATTAAATATAGAAACGCCTTCGTCACTTATTATCTATCTATCTATCTATCTATCTATCTACAGAGGGAGAGAAAGTTAGATAGATTGCGTTTTGTATATGTGGATATTTATACATATAGCCATATCAAACAAGAGTGCTGCCTATCGTGTAAAGGTTAGTAAAGTCATTGCGCAAATCGATTCGTTGATCAATACGCTACTATTCTTGATTTGAACCAGACTACAAAACGCTTTATGAGTCATCACATCGAACAATTTCCACCTGTGTAATCAGGAGTCCTTATCATAGGAAATTTGTCCTTTAAGTCATTCATAGAATTCATTCTTCTTTGTACGTTCTATGCAGATGTTTCTGTTCCAGATCTGTCAGTGTTCATTTTATGTTCACTTTAGTGCAGTGTTTTATTGTTCAAGATCGGGTTCAAATAGATCAAAATGGCATCAGCTGATTGACTATCTGTCTTGACAGTAACTATATCAGTTCGATAAGGTCAAATTGGCGGCTGATCTAAAGAATAAACGACAGTCTGTTGTTGACTGGAGCAAAATTGACTTGTTAATTTTAATGCCTCCAAAACAAAACTGCTCCATATTAATTATATGAGAGATCCCTTTCTGCCTTCCATCAACATGGCTAATTCAAATATCCAGTGGAGTGACTTGTTGCTCCTTCTCGGGCTAACATTCTCGGCTAACCATTGCCAGGTCTGTTGCTAAGAAAGTTGGTTCACCGTGTCGTATGAGACAATTTTCTCTCCATAATCTGTCTTACATATCTATAAGTCTACCATTCGTCCATTCATCGAATATTGTTGTCACATATGGTCCGGTGCTCCTGCTATATATTTTGAAATTCTTGATAAAATACAAAAAAGAATCAGCAATATTATTGGTTCTGAGCTTGCGTTTCGGCTTCAGTCATTCTCCCAACTTCCGTAAATTTGCTTCTATGTGTCTTTTTTTATAAATACTTTCATGGTAATTTAGATGAGCTCTTCGTTATGGTACCTAGATTTTATGACTTTAAGAGCAGGGTTAGATTGGCAACAAGGTCTCATCAATTTACAGTTGAATTGGCTAGATGTAACCGCAAGTTCTATGCTAACAGTTTCTTTTCTTGTACTTCCCGTTTGTGGAACACTCTTCCGGCTCCGTGCTTTCCAGCTAACTTTGATCTTCAAAAATTTAAATGCAATGTCAATAGTTAGCTACTCTCTTCCTGATCATCTTCTATTGTTCTTGCTCCTTAATAATGTTTCTGTTTTCTAATTCTTTCACTCTCAGTAACCACTTGCGTCTTAGTGGCTTTACTTTATTATTATGTTTGTATTTCATCTTTCATATAATCTCTTATTTAAATTCCTTGAGATTTCTCCTATGTATTCCCTGTGACAATTATTACAGTTGACAGTAAATTCTTCTTGCTATTTTTAGCTTATTTTGTTTTGCATTAATTCATTCATTGCTAAATAAGTATTTGTAACATATTTTATGCTAAGTTTAGATAAATTCTGTAGATGTGATAAAGTTGGTGGGTAGAACAGTATATTTTGATTCGTTGGGTTTGTCTATTTTTAAATATTTTTGTTTCGATGCGAATGTATCTGGACAGGCGAGGAACAAAGATGAACATCGAAACAAAAATGCATCTTTGTCGTGAGTATCTGTTTTTGTCCGTATGTAACATCTTTATAATAAATAACTATTGCTCTACACTTGGTATTAAGCCCTCTTTCAAATTAATGCTGTGAACGTTTGAAATTGTATTCTTTTCGTTCTCGTTACATTTTAATATATATATATATATATATATATAATTTTTTATTGAATAATTTAAACAAGTTCTGTCTACTTATTTTCAGTAGAATCCCCTCATATTCACGAACAAGCTTCTTATTATATTTATGTTGATACATATTCATTTATTCCGAGTACTTTCGACATTAACACAATGTACAGTATAGTATGGTCAGTTTGGCATCGTCTATGAGAAAAAGATCACCATGACGCAATTCACTCCGCCAGAAATTTGGAAACACCATGCTGTACTATTTGGCATTCGTGCCGGAAGCCTCTATCAGTGTGTTTGTGTGTCAATCTGAGGACAGTGCAAAGGATTCGGAAAGGGTTGGATGAATTTAATGATGATTACGAAGGTGTTTAGAGTGATCACTAATGATGGCAGCATTATGCCTCCATTAATCTTCTCACAGGGACTCTGACTCAACATGGAGACCTATTTGAGGAGGTATTGCTTTTCTGGGTCAAGAGGGTGGCTGCTGAATGACGCTAATGCCAAATTCACTATAATTGAGAGAATAGAAAAGTTCAGAGCAGATAACATTAGAAAGATTTTAGAGTCCCATGAAAATAAGTGGATACAACGTCTAAAAACAAAATATCCAGCCGGGCTAAATCATAAATTTAACAATACAGATAGTACCAATATATAAATCAACAAATCAAAACCTACCCACATTTCTCAACCACAGAAGACAGACATGCTTACGGAGGTGTGGAGGCCTCACACTTATACACTTATACACACACCCACACGAATATACACACTTACACGCATCATACTCACTCACTCCCTAATCAGCCAAATGATAACACACACCCACAGCAATACACACGCTTACACACATCATACTCACTCATTCCCTAAGAACCAAATAACACACACACAAACACTAAACACTAAACAGAGACACATCCCCTCACCAGGTCAAATAAAACTGTCAAACTGACCAGAGAATTCAGAGCAGCATGTATATCCAGCTCTTATCTCAAATAACAACTTAAAAGAGACTGTTTGACCAACACAAGGATTGTTAAAAGATTCATGTTAAAAAGATAAAAAAATAAAAAAAACAAATGAAAACTACAGACAAAAGTTCATTTTCTCCAGCAAAAGATACATTTCTGTAGTTTAGTGCTACCAGAAAGCAGAAATATTTCTGCTCCCGATGATGGCCATTTTGGTCGAAACTAGTCAAGGAATGTAAATGAAATAATAATAAAAAAACGAAAGAATATTAATCTATAACCCAGTGTGTCTAACGATTTTAATTTTTTATATATATTTTTTTCATTATTCAAAATATATATAAATATATATATATATATATATACATACATAATATATATATATATATATATATATATATATATTTATTATATATATACACATATATATATATATATATATATGATGAAATGGACTAAGTCCGATAGTTATTTTAATATATTTTCTTTTTATACATTATTCTTATAGATATAAATATTTCGGTAAATGCTCTGTTTTCTAATAAATAGGATTAATTACATTTACCGACGTGAATTCCCGAGAAATTTCATAGAAAATATGTGTCCTCCGACAGGAATCGAACCTGTATCATACACGGAACCATTATATAGCCTGACGTGCTATACTATCTAGCTACAGACGAAGCGTCTGGTTAGCAAAAGCAAATTACTCTTTTTAAAATATATATATATATATAGATATATTATATATATATTATATATATATATATATAGATATATTATATATATATAATATATTATATAATATATAATATATTATATAATATATATATGCATTATATATATAATATATATATATAATATATATATATATGCATATATATATAATATATATATGTTACATAATATATATATAATATATATATATATATATACATTATATATATAATATATATATTACATAATATATATATAATATATACATTATATAATATATATTTAATATATATATATTACATAATATATATATAATATATACATTATATAATATATATTTAATATATATATATTACATAATATATATATATAATATATATTTAATATATATATATATATTATATATAATATATATATATATTATAAATGGAAAACTGTTTCATTGAGACTAGATTGAATGTTTCGCTATTCCTTTGTCTGTATTGTATATCCTATTTTACGCACACAAGTACGCGCATACATTGACGGCAGCTTCTGTTTATTTTCTTATTATTTATACTGAAAAAAATTATAATCATACGAATTGGTGTCGCTGATATGTGAATATGATATGTATCCGTTAAGAATGGTAGTTTATGAAGTTGAAGAAGAATTTCATTGCTTTGGGCAGTTTGAATTGTTATTTGTCTTGCATAAGTTAGAAGGCCAAATGTAAAATGTTGAGAAAAATGGTGTCCATAACGTATCATTCGTGGCGTTTTTTTTTTTTAACTGATCAACTTTAGGAATATTTCTAATTCGGATGAGACATGTGTAGTATTACCCGCACTTGATATAACTACTTTGGCTATTTATGCAGCACTATCATTTCTCGATCAATTCGTCGTAATATCATTCTTTGTCTTATTCGTAACAACATGTAACCTGGATTATGTGGATCGTTGCTGCGTTTTCTTGTACTGAAAATGTGAGATCAAACCGGCAAATTTACAGGTTTCACAAAACAAACATACTGGAAAGTATTGATTTGATGGCATCTCCACGGGACATTTTGAATCAATTTCGATATATAGGACACACTGAAATTACGGCCCAAATAAAAATAGCTTGGAATACTTAGTGCTTGAACTAAAAAAGAGGAACCTCCATCCGTGAACAATTTGCTACGTTGGTATTTGTTCTCCAGATATCAATTTGAGAATGAACGAGATGGACAATTCAGCTTTGCTACGTTGGTATTTGTCCTCCAGATATCAATTTGAGAATGAACGACTACCTCCAGCAAATTCGGCATTTATGGACAATTCAGCTTTGCTACGTTGGTATTTGTTCTCCAGATATCAATTTGAGAATGAACGACTACCTCCAGCAAATTCGGCATCTGTGGACAATTCAGCTTTGCTACGTTGGTATTTGTTCTCCAGATATCAATTTGAGAATGAACGACTACCTCCAGCAAATTCGGCATTTTGGACAATTCAGCTTTGCTGTTGGTATTTGTCCTCCAGATATCAATTTGAGAATGAACGACTACCTTCCAGCAAATTCGGCATTTATGGCAGCTTTTACGTTGGTATCATTTTCCAGATATCAATTTGAGAATGAACGACTACCTCCAGCAAATTCGGCATCTGTGGACAATTCAGCTTTGCTACGTTAACCTCTCCAGATATCAATTTGAGAATGTTATCTCCAGCAAATTCGGCATCTGTGGACAATTCAGTTTTTTGCTACTGGTATTTGTTCTCAGATATCAATTTGAGAATGAACGACTACCTCCAGCAAATTCGGCATTTGTGGACAATTCAGTTTTACATGTTGGTATTTGTCCTCCAGAAAATTTGAGAATGAACGAACCAGCAAATTCGGCATTTATGGACAATTTTACACGTTGGTATTTGTTCTCCAGATATCAATTTGAGAAAACGAACCCATACTGGACAAAGCTTTACGTTGGTATTTGTTCTCCAGATATTTGCAAATCGGCATCTCCAGCTTTGGACATTTTCCAGAATCAATTTGAGAATGAATAGGCAAATTCGGCATCTGTGGACAATTCAGCTTTGCTACGTTGGTATTTGTTCTCCAGATATCAATTTGAGAATGAATAGCAAATTCGGCATTTGTGGACAATTAGCTTTACTACGTTGGTATTTGTCCTCCAGATATAAATTTGAGAATGAACGACTACCCAGCAAATTCGGCATTTATGGACAATTCAGCTTTTCCGTTGGTATTTGTTCTCCAGATATCAATTTGAGAATGAACGACTACCTCCAGCAAATTCGGCATCTGTGGACAATTCAGCTTTGCTACGTTGGTATTTGTTCTCCAGATATCAATTTGAGAATGAACGACTACCTCCAGCAAATTCGGCATTTATGGACAATTCAGCTTTGCTACGTTGGTATTTGTCCTCCAGATATCAATTTGAGAATGAACTTTCCAGCAAATTCGGCATTTATGGACAATTCAGCTTTGCTACGTTTATTTGTTCTCCAGATATCAATTTGAGAATGAACGACTACCTCCAGCAAATTCGGCATCTTATGGACAATTCAGCTTTGCTACGTTGGTATTTGTTCTCAATTTGAGAATGAACGATACCTCCAGCAAATTCGGCAATGGACAAAGCGACGTTGGTATTTGTTCTCTAGATATCTATTTGGGAATGAACGACTACCTCCAGCATGTTCGGCATCCTGATAAAAGTTTCTTCGTGTTAGTTATATTGTAATGTGGTAGAAGTCATAAAACTAGTGTCGTTCTGTCCGACTCAGCATGGGTCCTGTTGAGAGATAAAGAGAATGATTTTAACGCCACGGTCATGGCCGTCTTAAGTCTTTATCCCGAATCAGATATTGAATTGAGTATATACAATTTCACGACATAATGTTCACTATTACGACGCAAATGCAAATAGCATGCATTGACTTTTTCTGGGTGTAAAAATATCGAGACGGAAGAAGGTTAAAGACATTTACAACAAAAGATGATGAATTAACCAAGATATGATTTATATTTACATACTAGATGAATACAGGACAGTAATATGTAAGGCACGTAAGGCGTAACGGATCGTGGCCCGGATCGAGGAATCGGTGAGCCGAGTTCGAATTCCAGTCGAATCCATTACTTACGTGCTAATACCCCTGGGAAAGGTATGGATTCTCTTCTCCTCCCCCCAGTTATAGGTACATAGCAGGACAGACCAGGTTCTATAGCCTTGGATGGCAAACTACTGCGGGAAAAATCTGCCTCATCAGTCATGTATCGAAAGATACATGATCGCTTAAGCATGTATCACGCATGGCACATAACTAACTGATCGAATATGTAATATTAGTAGAAAATAGTACTAAACTAATTTAGAAACAATGTTTTATAGCTCAGATCGTTATCATATAACTTCAGGCTGCCAAACATGCGAATATTTGCTCCCTAATTACGCAGAATTGGTCAGTATTTTGTAAAATTAACTTTACGCCGACTCTATTCTAGTTTGTAAAATATACAGCAGATGGGTCCAAAAAATTGGTGACGTATTTATAACCTGGCAAAATAAAAAAGAAACTCGTTTGCTTTTGTCACTTTGGTCTGACGCGCTAACTGTTTGGCCCACACTGAGGTAAAGTCTATGATACTCAGGTAATATAAATATCTCTTTGTTCCTCTCTGACTGTTTCAGTTTGCCTATATATAGGAATACATATTCGGCCAATTGGAATCGAAAATCCGTTTAAACAAGTTTGGGCAGGGTCAGTGATCAAAGACAATTAATGATGAGAATTTATTATTAATATTTTTCATTTAATCTATTTAATCATTTAATCGAGTGGCAATTATAAATGATAATCAGGTGGAAATGAATTGATTATTCTTGGCAATGTACGCATGCGTATCATCTATTTGGCTTTTTTTGTTAGGTTGATAGGTTCAAGTGTTCATCTGGGTCATACATTCTCATTACGCGATGATGATGATTATCCATTCTGATCTTATTCATAAATATCCAAATCAAGTTTCTTACCTTATTCATAATTATCCAAATCAAGATTCTTACCTTATTCATAATTATCCAAATCAAAATTCTGACCTTATTCATAAATATCCAAATCAAAATAGCGGATAAACTGTCCAAAGATCCAGTTTTTGTACCACTATTTTCGACCGTGTCAATCATTTGCAAGAACTGGATTATTTACATTATTTACACGCGCACTATTGTGCTAATCTTCCTAGTTTTTATCACAACCTTTCGGTCGTTGTGTCTTCTTGCCTTCATCAAGTGCTTGTCGATCAAGGTTCGAACTGAATCCTGTAGATTGTTCCCGTTCTGATGCCCATTTCTAAAAATTAACCTGAATATTCGAGAAATCTTATTAAAGAAAGATATGCGCTCTCCAGCAGGACAGATGAAAATAAAGTGATTATATATATATATATATATATAGATAGATAGATAGATAAAGTTAAATAGAAAAAGTTGTACGTTCAATGAAATCATTTCAGCGCCATTAACGTCATATCAACCAAATCACGTTCACATTATGTTTACCCCCCCACACACACGCTGCGTCATAAATTGACCTTTCCTTGTCTATTCCCAACATGTAAGCACACATAGACAAACTCACACATGTAGATGCAAGTTTGTTTGTAAAACAGTATGTATATATATAATTTGTGTCTGTGCATACAAGGACGAGAAAAAAGGCAAATCGACATTACTCTTTTCAACCAAGAGTTTTATTTAACGATTTTTCAATCATATTCTTTCATCCAAATTAAAAGTTGTTTGGCTTGAAATTAGCAAATTGTAAAGTTTTTGTTCTTTATCAAATTTGTTATCTTCTCTTGAAGGTTATCCGACCAGGCTTTATTGAAAACATCAATCTTTTGTCGGAAGTCCTCTGGACATTTTCTATATTTCACGATTCAAAATAGTCCAGACATGTTTAGTTGGATTCATATCAAGAGACTGACATGATAGCTTGTTTTTGGACGTGTCATTATCAATACAGTTTTAATGTATAACATGAGAGTCTATCTTCAACAAGTTGCGATTATATTTCTGTTCAATATTCACCGTCAGTTAATATGAGGCAATGTGTTTTCTTTTAAAATACCTATTTATTTTGATGGATTAATATTTCTTGTGCATCCCAGAAGTTTCGAACGACCAATACTGCAAATTGTTCAGCATACTCTATCGAGAAAACTTATCTTTTGATTTCAGGACGACAATTTATTATTCATCGCACCTCTCTCTCTCTCTCTCTCTCTATATATATATATATATATATATATATATATATATGATTGATGGGAAGAACCTGAAGTATGTGAAATCATTTACATATTTAGGAAGTAAGATGAATGCAAATGCATCTCTTGATAACGAAATAACAAATCCGATTGCTAATGCTTCAAGTGCATTCAGGAAGCTTCGCCATTGCCGATGGAATAAGAGAGGTATCAAATTGAACACCAACATACGGGTTTATAGAGCAGCCGTTTTGACCACACTGTTGTACGGCTCAGAATCCTGGACCTCATATAGGTCCCATATCAATCAGCTGGATGTCTTCCACAAAAGTTGTCTCCGCGCGATCTGTGGCTATAATTTTGACGATAGGGTGTCCAATGCTAATCTCGCAAAATGCAACATTGGTGGAATTGATGTAGACACAACTTATCTCGGCTGGTCACGTTGCAATAACGAGTAACGACAGAATGTCTAAGGTCATCATGTATAGACAGCTTGAGAGTGGACAAAGGACTGTTGGACGGCCGTGGCTCAGTTATAAAGACAAGCTAAAGAGTAACCTCTCAGCTGTCAATATGCCTCATATAAACTTCGAGTGCGTTGCACTGGATAGAAATAACTGGAAATATTTGTGCCAAAGTGGTATCAGAAATTTTGAAATTAGTCGTATTGACTGGCTACGAAAGACAACGGTGAAAAGTATCAGCAAATATTCTTGTTGCTATGCCCCAATATCCTCGCTGTTGCACAATATGTGGACTTGTATGGAGGTCACTAGAGGGAATGAAGGGTCACACACAACACAAACATAAAAACTGAATGAGGTTGTCGGAAACACATACGTCGAGAGAGTCCATTTAGTAAATTTATTTTTAATCTGATATTTTTATTACTTCAAACGTTACCTTTGGATACCTGGGTTTTAAATAGTCGCCCTGTTTTTTTTATTTTAAACAGTGTGTATTACGTCTAACCAGGAAGTGTGCATTCCTTAAGAGGAAAAAAGGAACCTTTCTGTGACGCTCTCTGTAGTCGAGCGGTCTGAGGCACGCCGAGTCAAACAGGGGCCAATCTTTCTTTGACATTTTTTCTTTCTTTCTTTCCTCATATACACACACATATATATATATATATATATATATATATATATATATATATATATATATATATATATATGTTATTTATATATATATATATATATATATATATATATATATATACGGTGTCCCAAAAGAAACGCCCAATCAGAAACCCATCTACATATATCTCGGTAGTCCATTGTAGAATTTTTTTACAATATGGATTGTCCGATCTACTTACTTACGTATACACAGTTTCTCTTTAATTAACCGGAATGAGTTTTGATAGACTTAAGTGACCGACACAAAAGCAAAAAGTTAACACGACAAAACAGCAGCTGGAGTTTTCTTATTGCTTTAAAAGAAGAGAGTACAAAGTAGGCGGAATGACAAATGACTCTCAGCTATTTTATAAAGCGGCTGATTGAACAACGTAAAATGTTTTACTCCGAATCTTTGGTTTTCTGACTTCATTGGCAGACTTTTGACGTTGCGTATCCTTTTGCGTTGGTCAAACTGGCAAGTCTGAATCGTACAAGTCTCTTACACATAAAAATGAATTTTCACGAACGTCAATTTGATCACTGAAGTCCGAAGGTGTTAAACTATGAAAGATTTTCGCACCTTAACGCCTTCTTCCTTTGTGTCACAATTATAAAAACAAAAAACAAAACAAAACAAAACAAAAAACAAAGCAAAAAAAAAACAAACAAAACAAAAACTGTCCCACTATCTTCAGCTACTTGCCGGTGGTAGGAAACTTGAAACGGTTGAACTTTGAAATCATGGCACATTCGACAAATACTCTTGCGCGGACATTTTTGGAATTGCGACGGCAAAGATGAAAAGAGTTGGAGTGGATGAATGCTAAAAATTTGTAAAGTATAGAAAAGAGGGGGAGAAAAATAAGAAAGAGTGAGAGAGAAGAGATAAAGAGAAATTGTTAGCAACGAGAGAGATGGAAGATATGTATCTCGTATGTACAGTAGGCGAATAAGAAAGAAAGAAAACGAAAAAATATTAAGAACATCTGTGTGAGAAAGTAAATTGTACGTTTATTTCTTACGTATAAGCGCGTTAGAAAAAGGAAAGAAAGAAACAAAGAAACAAAGCGAGGAGAAACTGATAGAGTTAGTAGTGTGTATAATATACTAGGTGGGCCAAAAAGTTAATTTATAACATTCTTCTTCTTTATGTGCTGTGTGCTGTCATGGCTCTCCACAACTTCCTGTCGTTGTAGCACTTAATAAATTTCGTCCTTCTGTTCTTTCTCCTAAATTGTGTTCCGCCATCCATTTACTCAAGCTAAGTATGTTATATGTTTTTTTCTCTGTCACTTTTCCCTTCAAACTGTTCTAGGAGTATCATATTTTCCAAGCCCTCTTTTCTTGTTATGTGCCCTAGAAATTTCAACCTTATTAAATCGCTTGTGGTTGTATTGTGACAACATAAATTTTTAAAGTGTCGAAATTGGTATGTTTATTGATTGTAACATTATGATGGAACAAAATAAGCAAATTGTTCAGTATATTATAAAAGAACGATAACAAAAACACCTTTCCCATAGACTCATAAATATTTGTTTAATTTATTTGCGAATGATTTAATTGTCTCCTTTTAGATGATTTTTTGAATGAGATCGACAGCAATCAAATCTTAACTTGATTAATTGATTCGTTTTTAACGGTTCACCAACCCATTAGTTATTTAAAGCCAGAAAATACTTTTAGATTGTTAGAATTTTTTTTGAGATAATAATGGTTTAGTAATAGTATTCTTACTAATTAACCTATAGCTGGGGGAGAAGAGGTGGATTCATATTTTTCCCGATAATATTTGTGCGTAAGTGAATATAACAAACCTAATAGGAATTGGAACTCATCTCTCCGATTAACAGTCCTGAGGTATTATCTACTACACCACCGCACATCCAAGCTTACAGCACCTGGGATTCCGAAGCGGTCACCCATTTAGGTACTAACCAGGATCGACGTTTCTTCAATTCGGTAGTCGTACAGGAACAGGTGTTTCAACGTGCTGTGGCCGTAAGCCAAAAATCTTAACTTGAGATTAATCAATTTTATATTAGGTTGAGCCATAATTATGATGACGAATATCTCATCTTAACTACTAATTATACGTGGCTAAATTTGGAGTGGACTAACATATGAAAATTTCCAACGCAAAAGCAGTGAGTTGACAAGAATAAATCTTTACAAACGACCTCCAAAATTTAAGCCCCAGCAGTTGCAACTTGGAACACTAGAGATTGCGAAGAAATCAAAACGAACAACCACTAACCGTAGCAGGAATCGTTCTTTATCCAAAGATACAAAAGGAGGTGGATATGGCGGGACTGAAAGATGGTAAAATAATACGCACCCCAACAAATGATCCAAAAATTAAGAAATATATCTATCCCTATGTATAATACGCATCTATAAATTTTTGTCAAAAAAAATATAATTACCAAGTCATTTTGTCGACCTTGACATTAAGAATAAAATCGAAACTAAGCGGCTAAAATAATGTTTTACTGCTGGTAGCAACAAGAAAAAAACAGAGTTAGAACTTATTGCAAAATGGATTCAGGTTCCGTCAGTGAGAATGTTATAAAGAGAGGTTTTAAGAAGTGTTGTCTCATGACAGCCATGGATTGCTCTGAAGATGACATCCTTTGGCAAGAGAATGAAGGGACTGAAGATAATTTTGAAAAGGATGAAGATAATATTATTAATGATAATCTGTTTAATGGCAATTTAGATATTGATTATATAATAGAAATGGTGATGATGATGATGATGATGAAAATTAAAATTTCAATAAATTGTTAACTTGATATCCTCTTTTCTTCGAAACTGGCCTTTTTATAGATTTTTTTTTATTTTTTTCGCTAAATAAAAAATGGGGTTACTGATAAACATAAATTTATTGACAAAAAATGTTACAATTATTATTGTTGGATTTAAAATGAAAATTGGGATAATATCTTTCTTATTTTAGAACAACAATTGCGTATTTATTATTATAAATCAATAACGAAAAAAATGTTTTTGTTTAAACCTATTTATAATACACACTCCTAATATCACATGTAATTTACAGTAAAGAAAATGCGTATTATTTTCGAGAAATTACGGTAATACGAAAAAATGTACAGTAATGTCTCCGTCGAGACGAGAGAATGTCTTTAACTTTTATTTCATAAACTAGCCAACCAATACATTATTTGGTACGTGCAAGCCTTTGAGAAGGAAAATATAGAAAGAAAAAAGATCAACGTTTATAAACAATTATTTATGACTCCAGTCATCATCATCATCATCACAACATCATTCTCATGACTGGGTGTGGTCGTTTGTTTACTACGCGTCTAAGCACCTGGCCAGCCCCACTCCACATGTCTTGGTAAGTTTTCATTCATGCGTGTCATATGCAAATATTGTCTGTATCGTAGGCAAGGTTATAGTCAATAAAGTTTGATTACAATTGTGAAATTTTCACCCGGATCTGTAAAAGCTTATTCGAAAATTGTAAAAATGCAATAAAATTTAAACAGGAGGGCAATTTTGGTTGTATTTAATACACCTTTTATATATTTATATATATATATATATATATATATATATATATATATATATATATATATATATATTAAAGACCACCACAAAAACGCGCTACCTAAGTTTTAGAATGAATTTTTAAAAATAAAAAATATTTCGTGAAGCTTTTATTTTAGTTTCAATTTCAAGCTAATAGATTAAATGTAATATTTCCAATAAGCAAAATACTTTGTTGGATTTCAAGAACTAATTTAAAGTGACTGGAATTATCTTTTTATTTTTTTTTATTTATTTATTTTTTTTTTTTTGCTAAAATAGCTGATTTGCGCCCTTTTTTGGTAGTTTTTCATCGCAATGTAATTCTCTTTATTAAAAAATCATACAAAAATGGAACATACATTTCTGAAATCTTATTCGAGGAATATTTAAAGTAAATTAATCTGATTCGAAACAAATACTATAATTTACATTAGTTTAAAATATCGCAGAAATGCGTTTTTGACCGAAAAGTAGCTGTGTATTTAATCCAACACTAGTTGTGTTGACATGTACATGTGTGATCCGGCCTTTTAAACGGGGTTATTTGTTAGCAGCAAGTAAAAATTGGACTCTGAATTGTAATTTGAATCTCTTTTAAAAAGAGCATCAAAATATTTACTGATGTCTGTAGAAATACAGTTGTGCTATAGGCAAATAAAAAAAAATGTGTGATAAAAAGGCCGTGTAATAAAGATACATCTGTTTTTCCCTTCTGAAAATATTGATGTGACACTATGATTATGACACACATAAAAGAGGAAGGTATAATTTTATATCGATCTCAATTGTTTTTGTTTTATGGCCAGCGGATGAGGTTTTTGAAGTCGAGTTTTCTAAGTGGCACCACTTGACCGAAGAGGAACAAAAGAACAAATATGTAAAAGAAATCATTTCAGGTCAAGTGACAACAAGACCTGACATTGGTGCTTTCCATTTGTTGATCTGTATTAACAGTTACGGTTGGTGTCGATGAGGTCAGTTTTAGTTTACCTTTGGCTGGGTGGGGGTTTGGGGTAGTTCCGATATCACCTGTTCGTATTTTCAGCCACACACCGTAGCGTGTAGATGAGAAGAGAGCTGGTCGAAGGGGGAAGTGTTGCAATGGCAAAAGTTTTCCTAAGTGTTACTTATGTATTCAGCTAAAATAAAACATCAGTGTTTTATTGTGGAAACAAAGTTCGCGTTTTCATTACTCGGCGTGGTGTAAGTTTCCCCGTGAACATACTGTGGGCTTTCCCCAGTTTTGGTGCCTACGAGAGTCGAGACGAAATATGCGGTAGTCATTAGCCGGTCGGTGGATAGCTAAGTGAGGCCTTCGTTTTATGTTTATATTGATAGTATTAGGTGAATAACTATATAGAAAACAATGCTTGAAATTAACAGTTTGAATGGAAACTGTGCATACAGTATTAATCATTGTCAACACTTGGCTTGCAAAATATTCTGTTGATTGGGATTTAATACAACCAACACGGAATAACTTTGTGATTTTTAATGTTTTCTGCTATTTTTCAACTTTCATTGTTTTTATTTAAAATATTGTTTGTTATAAAAATATTATTCATATACGTATTCATAGTCTTTTACGAGTTTATATTAAAAAGTTCCAAGGCTATTCGTACTGTTATTGTAGCTTTTGACGGAAATGCGTACGCTGCGAACGCTCATTGACTGAGTCAGTCTGTCAATAGGTTTCGAGGCGAGCTAGAGGTACTCGTCTGGATTCAGGTCCCGAAATCTAAGCAAATTGATATAATGGAATATGCATACACCTGAGTTCCCTCTCACTGGAATATGATTGGCTGGTGTCCGTCATAAATACAGACGGACATGTAGGTACGACAGAGTTTAATTCTATGACGACGCCTATTGGACGACGCCATTGGTTATCCTATTGGTCTACACCTATTACCTGCGACTACGACGAGTACCAGTCGATTACTGCTACCGTGTACTACTTGGTTACAGTAGCCAAACCCACTTAGCTACTTCGATCAAATATATCCCTTTCCGGTACATATCACAGATATAAGATGATTTTTGGAAGGGCTTCTTAATTAGATGAGAATTTTTCAGCACTCCATGTATTATGCGAGTTTTTTTTTAGCACTGTGTTGGAACGGCTTTGCAATCTTTACGGTGACTGACAAATTAGAACAATATTCCAGCATCAAATTTTACGAGGTACTCAGCAAATCTGCTACGAAGACACTCGAAATATTTCGCCGGGCTTTTGGCAGACACGCTTTAGGTCGAACACAGGTATTTGAGTGTCATGTGTATTTAATATCTGATCGAGTGTAGTTCAAGCTTATGAGCGCACGGAAGGACTAAAAGCGCCAGAAAATGTGAGAAAATCTCGTAAACTCGTCCATGAAGAACGTCTCCGAACAATCCATTTGCTGTCTAACATGAATAGGATCAGTTATGAAGTCTGATGGATATTGTTACGGGGAAACCTGAACATGCATCGGGTTGCTGTGAATTATGTCCTCCCGCTCTTGGCTCTCAATCAAAAGCAATGGCTTCTTGAGTTCCTTGAGCTTCGTGAGACGGCACCTAATTTTCATTTCTATTATCATCACAGGCAATGATAGATGAATTTATGGTTACGATCCGGGGACAAAGCAGCAGTCACATCGGAGGAAGAGCCCGGTATCACTAAGAGCCAAGAAAGGGCGATAGGTCCGAAGAACAGCAGTTTGATGACATCATTCCCAAGGGGACTAATTCGAAGGGGAACGTGTCCAAAATTGACCAAAATATGAAATTCCATATACCAACTTGTACATGCCTACAGAGTAAATTTAATTTCTGCACTCTAATCACGAGCTTTTTGTAAGACATTTGTCGTCATAAACCATGTTAGTCACATAATTGTGATATGTTAGGTTGTTCGAACCGTAATATCACATTTGTAGAAAGGGAATAAAATCCCGTTCAAATACCTTGAACGTTATTAATAATTAAAAAAGTTGGGAACTAATTATTTTATTTCTGATTGAGAGAATTTGAGATTTTGGGAGACAAAAAAAAATTGTCAATAGCTAAGCCAAAAGTCCACTCCTGTAAAGTATTGATGTTTTTTTCCTTCTTCTGTGTGTCGTGTCCCTTGAGGATGTGAGCGATAATGGTTTTCCACAACTTCCTCTCCTTTGTCGCTTTTAGCAATGGTTGTCATTTTGCTATCATTTCCTCTCTCTGTTCTGCCATCTATTTACACAAGCTTGTTAGGTTTTTTGATTGATTGATGTGTTTGTTCAACGGCATATCAACTCCTTATGGGTCATTTAATGCCGAAAATCAGTTTTCTTGTGAGCTTTGAAGTAATAAAAATATCATTTTGTTTTCACAACTGAATACATGGTAGATGATAATCAGCTTTTGTGCATATATATGTTTGTGTGGATATAATTACGAGAGGTGGTGATATTTGTGTTTTATGTTGTAGTTGAAGTTATATTTTGGAATACAATTTGATTTCTTTAAGAAATTGTAGGATTTTATACGGATTAATGTCATGAAAGAATTATTTCATGTTGATTGTTTGGTTGGTTGATTTCATTTAGCGGCATATCAACCTCTTTGAATTATTTGATGCCGAAATCCAAATATTTTGAACACATTTTTATGGCTTCAATTAAATATATTTTGAACGCAATTGTATGCTTTCAACTACAGATAAAATGTATTGTTAGTCATTTTACTATGAAATGAATTGTTGGTCATTTTATTTTTAATATAAAAATGTATTTTTATACTTTGTTTTGTTTTTGTTTTGGGGTTCACTATTTGCCCATAGCTGGGACCCTAACAGATGCTACCACCCCGGGTCAGAGTGATCTTGGGAACAACAGCAATTAAGAGGTGGTTCCATGCTCCTCAAAACCTCCAATCTCCTGATCAGAGGCCCTGCTGCTGTGTGTTGTTTATCGTTATACCCAGGACTAAGCTCGTTAGGTTACTCGCTGTTTCCTACCGTCCCTTTTGCCTTCGATATGTCCTGTGAATGTCAAATTTTCTGGACCTTTTTTCAATATTTTTGTGTTGCAGGAATTTCAACTGCCTCTTTCTAAGAAACCTTCTTGTTTCCATGATGAATAGTTGATGAAATATATTAGGTTTCGTCTTTTACAAGTTGTGCAAGTTGAACGAGTGAAGAGGAAAAAATTACGCGAAAATGTTCTGATTTCTGTCAAGAGAAAGTGTTAAAATTTTCGGAATGACTATGCAAGCCCACACTCAGTAAAACAAACTTAAAACGTAAGACTGGGATATTTTACTGTTGTAACCTAGGGGAGGTAACTGAATAGAATAATCACACGAAGGCTGGTAATGAACACTTAGGACAAGAACAACACATATAAGATTCGTTAGCGGCGCGTAGAAAAAGTAATCAACTGCTAGAAGTGAGTCAAGTGAATACCACAATGAATCTCCAACTGCAGGATATCGATCAAAAAAATTCCCCGTAGACCCCGTATAAAACTGGGTTGGGTAGCTGTTTCCCGAGACGAGACTTTGTCCTTTGACATAGCCTCGCCTGAGGATCCTCTCTACCCGCGGACGCAGAGTTTGACCAGCACAGCTGGAGACAAATCTCCAACTACAGGATATCTACCAACCACTCCACGCGATCAGATGTAGCACAAAGCCGAATTTAATGTGGGGTATCCGAGCCCGTAGGCCCCGCTAAAAATGCCCCGTAGACCCCGTTTAAAAACTTGGTCAGGTAGCTGTTTCCCGAGACGAGACTCTGCCCTTCGGAGGCTGAGAGTTTGACCAGCACAACTGGAGATGAATCTTCGACTACAGACCAACATATAGTATTTACTACTGTATTTATGTGAATGTGGTCATACCCATTAACGTCGGTAGGTATGCTACATTTACCAACCAAGCGCCTAAATTCTTCGATTTAATCAAATTAACGGAGCACTAAGTTAATGGCAAAAACTTTAAAAACTTGGAAATAGCTCGATTCAGCACGATCAGAATTATTTCAGCAACAAGCATTTGTCATTGCTATTTATAATGATTTTGTTGGAAAAAAAAGGAGAGAAGAAAAAGAAAAGTTAGCATGAAACATTTGAACGTTTTATCTTTATTTCGTCCTTTCAAAATGCGACTTTCTTTTTCAATAACTTTATATAATGAATTGCAATAACTTTTGAGCGTTGGGTAAAAAACATATACTTCCTTGTTAATTTCTATGTTAGCTTAGTTTTGGCACACGCCTGCGATCATGGGTTATTTCATGAGGGTTGAGCAGACTATACAGTAGTAACTGTTCGGTATATTAAATATATGTGGGTGGCGTTAAGTGTACATGGCGAATGTACAGATACTTGCCAAAACTAAAAAATAAACACGGCGAGGAAAATGTATGAAGAACGTAAATGAAGGCTTTGTTTTATACAAAGAGAACATGTGTGAAAATGTGTTATATGTCTTCTCCCCGACCCAGAAAAAGAAAGTTAGCAAATATTACGAAAGTCTGTCCTTACTCACAAATTCAACACGTCATGTTGCAAGAACTAATTGTTTTCCCACGTGTCCGGGGAATTTGTATTCATGGCGTCTACACGAACACTGTTCTCGGTGGAGTGTTTCACTGATTGGCTGTTAGGGAAGAAGCAAAGACCCAACACAATGATTTGTAAGACTAGTTACACCAGGACGGTGGGACTTCGACGTGGTGTCATGGTTAGCAAGTTTGTCTTGCTAGGTTAAATTACGATTGAGTAGTGAGTTCGATTCTCACTGAGTGGCTCTGTGCTACATCTGAGCTACGCTAAGTAAATCATTATTACACAAAGATGAGGCATCCAGCGAAGTTTTCTTGATAATCGCATGATCGCATGACTCTAAGAATTTTTTTCGGTGCCATTTTCAAATTTTTCGTTATCGTAAGAAACCCTGTAATAGAACTTTGTCAACATAAGACATTTTATAGAAACAGAGTTTACCGAAAAAAAAGGATAAAAGTAATTAGCGGAAAACGCCTTTACAATGTCTAATCGGAACGTATCTAGTGAACTTGAGAATTGCTTGTGCGGACTTGTTATAACTTACAACCAATCGAATTGGACCTTACCACAGATGCGTGAACAGAAACTCTTTCGTAGGGTTTCTCATTCGCCAGTGAGACATCATTTAGTGAGCTTGACTGTTCCATCCGCAGTAACTGAACGTGTAGTGGTATGTTAATAGAATGGATGGATCATTTGTAGATGTCTGTTTACGGCTGCGTGAATGACATGACCACAATTTATATTTGACGTAAAATACCACAAAACATGAAATACAAGAAGGAACAAAAATGGTTTTAAAAATATAACATTTGTATTTATTTTTGTATATTGATGTACATGCGTAGAAGTTAAAGATCTGTAGGTGTTATGTCCCTTAGACTGTGAATATTTTTATCTGAACTCACAAAAGTTGAATTAACTACAAAGCTGAGAAATAATGAATAAACTGTAGCTTTAGAAGAATGTTTCAAAGAGAAAAGATCTTGTAGCTGGTTTGGAAATGTTCTATATCTTTGTAATGTAGTTTGGAAAAGTTCGTACGTACGTGCATGCGTGAATGTGCTTTTAACGTCTGACCGTCCATGGTCGAGACGAGAATCCTTTTGCAAGTACATCTTGGAGGAGCTAACTCCGTCAATCGAGTATATTCTTCGCAGATTTTTTTTGTTTGGCAGTGTATCGCATCATTCAAGTCTGACAATATCTTTGGATCCTAGCAACTTCTAGCTTTTTCCAATATTAGCAATACCGTGGTTATATTAAACAGAATGCTGACTTTACAAAAATGGAAGTGACGAAGGGATAGAGAAATCTCAAAGGAGTACCCTGAAGGAATCGAAGACGCCATGAATAACTCTCCGGACATCGTAAAGAAAAAAGAAAGAAATTAAAAAATGCTTAAAAATAAAAACTGATTAGTGGGATCAACTGCTTGACAGAAACCTGTGAGAAATAAGAAGTACAAAAAAGAAGTGAAAAACAAAGTTAAAAAGAGCAGAAATAATAAAGAAGACCTGCAAACGAGAATTGATAAGCGATAGGCCGAGTGAACTGAAAGCAGTCGACGATAGAGATAAACACTATCAACAAGTGAATTGGAAAAACGCGAGTTAGTGTGCGAAGGGAAGATTTTCTGGTTAGTTATGGCGGCAACGGACGCTGAAGTGATACTTGATTACATCAACATCCCTCTTCCTTCAGTCACCCGCAACATTTTCATTCCGATATCTTAAATCTCGGTGCGTATCCGCTACATGAATGTATCAAGGATGGAGCATCTTGTTGATAGCACACGACGGAAGTTATGTTGACTGACCCTCTTCACAATTGCTTTGTGGGTGGTGAGCAGATTCTGATAGAGGAGAGTTAAGAAATTGGAATCTCGGGCATTTACATATGAGGTTTCACTTCAAACAACAGAAAATTTATTTGAAAAAAAAAAAAAAAAAAGAATAAATGAAAAATGTTAAAAAGAAAATTAATTTTTAATGTCAACGATTCTGAAGTGAAAAAAAAAATTTAAATTAATTTTTGTGAAATCGGATGCTTCTGAACGGCAAATCATGCGAATGCAGAAGAGAAATTTAATATTTACATCTCTCCTTCTCTCCCTCTATTCTCCCTTCCTCTCTCCACAGATAGATAGATAGATAGATAGATAGATAGATAGATAGATAGATAGATAGATAGAATGTACACTGTGTTTATATACAGTCCCCTCCAAAAGTATTGGACCGTATTAAAAGTATTTTTATTTTTTAATCATGGTGGACCTCACCAGAGTTCCTGTATATTTTACATTTGGTATCTTTTCAGGATCGTAGCACTTCACAAAGATTTTGAGTACTGTTAGCCAAGTTCCTTATGTTTGAAAGCATTATAATTGGCAACTGATGGTCGTCCAATTCTAGACTTTATTTCAACGGCCAGATCACTACCCTTAAAACATTTAAACCAGTTTTTGGCATTAGGGTCAGATATTGTTTCATTTTCTTCCACGTTGCGAATTCTGTGAACACCTTCAATAGCCAGAACATTGCCAGAGCATTGACAAATTCTAAACAGTTATATTTACTATTGTAAGATCTAAGATCTAAAACAAAAGTTATTGATGAATGTTATTGATAATATATATACGTAAATATGCTCAGATAGAGTTTATCTGTAGAAGAGACAAAAGGAATAAAAAGAGAAGAGTAAAAACTAAAAACTATACTTAACCAATGCGTTTCGTCCTCTGAGGGATATTATCAAGGCAATGCAGGATTTATTATGTTGCATGTGTTTATATACAGAGGCGAAGATGTCATTGGTTTATCAAGGCTTTTAAATTTGAGAATGTTCATGAATATTCATCAGATGGTTGAAAGGTCAGTCAAAGCATGTGGAGGGCACAAAATGTCATAATTCAAAGTGAGCAAATAATATTCAAGATTTAAAAAAAAAAATGAATATTGTTTGAATTGTGATTAGATTGTTATGGTATTTATATATTTTCGTATAACGGCCAAAATATTTGAGAAAGCAAGGCCGAATAGTGCCTTATATATATATATATATATATATATATATATATATATATATATATATATATTCAGAAACTGATACCAATCAGTTTCAATTCGTTTTTAAAGTTTTAAATTGATTTTTTTTTAAAATAATAAATATTTCTTGAAGCGTTTATTTTAGTTTTCTAAATCTGAATTTCTCGAAATTTCGTAAAATTAAATAAGTGGGAGATAACATGTAAAAAAAGAAGAAATATTTCTAAAATAATTTAATTCATTTGTGAATAAATCTGGAGAGTTTCAATAAAATCCGACAATTATTTGATTTTTAGTTCTAAAAAAAGGGATAAAAAATATAATTTAATAATTAAAAAATCCTTTGGTCTTTCCTCTTAATAATAACATAAAGATTTTGACGATAAAACTTTGTTTTTATTCTTTTTGATTTATTTTTCCATCATGTATACTCATTTTTTAGCGAATTTTTGAACACACACACACAACACACACACACACACACACATATATATATATATATATATATATATATATATATATAAGTTGTATTAAATTCAACCAACGACTTTTCCCTGTTTTTTTTTGTTTTTTGTTTTGTTTATTTTTAAAAGCAAGTTCACCCCAAGCAAGGCAGTAAAGCCACTAAGACATAAGGGGTTACTGGGTGTGGAAGAATTAGAAAATAAACACATTACTAAGGAGTAGGAACAAAGGAAGAGTAATCAGGAGGAGAGCAGATAGCGATTGACATTGCATTTACATTTTTGAAGATTAAAGTTGGCTGGAAAGCATGGAGCTGGGAGGGAGTTTTACAAGCGAGAATTGCGAGAAAAGAAACTGTTAGCATAGAACTTACGTTGACATCTAGCCAATCCAACTTAACTGTAAATTGATGAGACCTTGTCACCAATCTAGTAGTGCGCTTAAATTCATAAAATCTAGGTACCATAGCGAAGAGCTCTTCCGAACAACTACCATGAAAGTATTTATAGAAAATGCATAAGGATGCAATTTTACGGCGGTGAGAAAATGACTGAAACCGAAACGCCAGATTAGGACCAATAATATTGCTGATCTTCTTTGGATTTTATCAAGGATCTATAGATATATAGCAGGAAATCCGGACCATATGTGGCGGCAATATTCTAAGCATGGACTAGTGGTAGGCTTACAGATATGCAAGATAGATTATGGAGAGAAAAATTGTTTCAATTTTTATTGTACTTTTCCAATTTTCGAATAAGTTGTTGCACATCAGAGTGAAAATCTTTGATAAACTGTTTAAAGTTTATGTTTTAGTTCTAATTTTATTCGGGTATTTTCGGCTGTCTTGATCATTAATTACCAAGAGCTAAATGTCAATATCGTAAACAAACCTTATTGATTATAACCTTGCCTACAATTCAGACAACATTTGCCCAAGACACGCATGGATGAATACCTAGCAAAACATGCCAACGACCACACCCAGTCATGAGAATGCTGTTGTTGATGATGATGATGATGATGAGTTATAAATAATTGTTTGATTTTTAGATGAAATAAACCTTGGAGTGAAGGACTACAGAAATGAAAATACTTTTTATTCACCCTAATATCTGTGATGTTAGTACTTAGACATGACTGGAAAGAGTAAAAATTATTAAGAGATTCTTTGTAAAGAAATCTACGAATTTAAATTACTACAGACGAATCTCTTGCATGTTTATTTTCTTCATCCCATGAAATGTCATGATGCAAATTTAGCAGAAAGTATTCAAAGGATCTGTGCTTGTTAAAAACAAAACAAATAGTCTTTAAGTTGCATGCCTTTGCATATGAAAAATAGAGAAAGAATTTTCGGAATTTTTTATCGTTTATTGCCCAGTAGTAAATTTGAAATGTTTTATCAATATATTGATTTCAAGTTCGTGAATTAGTTTAAAATGATTCGTTACATACACCAGCATGTTAAAGCAACTTTTTCTTTCCTTTTCTTTCTCTTTTCCCGTTTGCTATTCCTCGATTTCTCTCAAAACTTTTATTCTCTATATATTTAGTAATGACCTAACACACATATCTATCTATCTTAGTCTATTTCTATCTATCTATCTATCTATCTATCTATCTATCTATCTATCTATCTATCTATCTATCTATATATATATATATATATATATATATATATATATAGGTTAAAAAGAATATTCAGTCTGTTTTACTAATCCCTGTGCAGTGGACCATGTTTTATCTGGATGGAATATACTTTATTGCAACTGCTGTTCCAGAACCGGAAATTAATCACAGAATGTTTTGCGCATGTTCAAACTTTCACAGAAAGCTTACTATTTAGTTGAACGTTAGCATATTTCTTATTATCGTTCAGACTATTTACTCATATGTTTTTACTGTAGTTTCCGGGAAGAAGGCATAAATTTGTGTGAAGCTATGCTCATATAAATCGTTAGTGGAAAACCTTGCTTGTGAATGAAGGAGTGTTTTCGTCTGAAAAAATACCATGCGTGGTGTTAGCTGACATGATGTAGACCACCCTTTTCAGGAGATATTGAAGCAACAGTCTGAAGTTATATGAAGTGCTGAAACAACAAAATGGAAAAATATTAGTAAAAAGTGAGTAATGATATTAAATCAGTTGTTCTGTAGTCCATGATTGTTTCTCAAATAAAATGTACGAAACGCATTCTGTGTTCTTCAAAAATATTTGCCATAGTAGCTACAGGAAGAAGAATAATCATTAAATAAAAGAGAAAGAAGAAAAAACAATAATAATAAAATGGATGATAAAGAGTCAGCAAAAATTCAAAAGTTGTGGAGAGTCATAATCACCCACGTCCTGAACGGCACGACGCATAAAAGAATTGATGTATTCTCTCATCAGAATGGAATGCGGCACATGACACTTTTCAGAGCTGGATCCCACGCACAAAATGCATGGGTGGGTGCAAAAATTGCCTAATTCCATCAGTATATTGCCGCAGGCGTCATGGAATTATTATGACTTTATTCCTTTTGATGCAAGAAGAATGTGCTCTTTGGGAAATGGATCTCCAAAAACCAGGCTTGTATTGTCAGCCGTTCGTATCCGCGGATTATAGTGACCGCAAATATACGAAAAATTTAAGAATCAAAATCTAAATTTGCCTCATATTGAATACTATAATGAATGCAAATGAAATAATCATGGAGACATAAACTGCTGCAGCCTTCCCGTCATTCCACACTCCACAGTTCCAAACTTTCTATCATTCGTTGTTTTAACATCTTATTCATTTGATACTTGAGGTGTGTGCACTCTTTATTTTCACTCTGAAATTTGAAATGGAAACTTTTAAAAATGCTTTTATTTAATAAATATCGAAAACGTTATACTAGTTATACATTAGAACAAAACTATAGAAAACTAATAATTCTTTTAGAAATGAGATGCTACAGAACCATCTTAATCATCTCCTACGTATACGACATTACGAATGACGCAGTGGCGAGACGCCATCAAATAAGAAACAATGATTGAAAGACCACTGTCAAGAAGAGACAGTTGAAATGGTATGGACACGTTATAAGAGCGAACAGCCTTTCCACTTGCACTTTAGGCAAAAGGAATCAGACAAAGTGGAAAATGGTCTGACAGCGTCAGTGAGTGGACTGGAACTTAATTTACAAAGACTCGGGCATTGGCAACCGAGACATATGGTGGGAACTGGTCAGATGCTCAGCTGAGCAGCGACTGTAAGACCACACGTGGTTATGTTTATTATTATTATTGTTTTTATTTTCTTTGATTTCTGGCGTTTACACATTTCTTTCCGGGTCCCGCCCAGGGACCTAAGGTTAGAAATGGCATCATGACACTTTCCACTGACAAAAAAATAAATAAATAAATAAATAAAATAAAATAAAAAAATAAAAAAAATTACATAGATAAAGCCCTTCGTAAAGTGTGGGCTGTACTTGTCAGAACAATTTTTTGTATCTCCTTGAGGCAGGGACTTCCAGGAATCCCTTCAATTAGTCTACTGCAATCTTTTCTAATCAGTCCTAGGCTCTAACTACAACAGGCATTGTTGATGTTCCCATATGCCACATTTTCGAGATTATTATTATTATTATTATTATTATAATCCAATAAGCTGGGTTTTAGAATTTAGGTATTTTTCATTGAAATTGTTTTCAATGCAAATGATTACGGTTTTTATTTGTCTGCATGTAGAAGATTTTTCATACTATCATTTTCTAAAAGTGAAAATATTTCAGCGGAAGTATATCTGTCAAAGAAAAAAGACGATCCATTTTTCTTTCTTTTTTCTTCTTATAACTCCGAAGTTCCCAAAGTGGAGCGCATACCCCGCAGGTGGCGGCAATTTGATTTTTAAGGGGGAGTAACTCGAGCATGAGTTATAAACAGTGATTTTTTTTTCTAGAGTCTGCGTGAGTATGAGTATGCGTGTGTGTACTAGTTAACACATAAGGTGCATATACAGTATGCATACATAAAAATATTTGAGCGTATGTATGTACATGTGTAATAACGTATGTACTATATATATACATATCGCTATTTTCTTACTCCTCTCCCAATTTTTCTTTATTTCAATTGTCTAGGTTCGTACGATCACTAAATTTAATCACCGTCGAACCTAGTCAGTACCTAGATGGGCGATCAGTTGGGAATACCAGATGAACTAAAAATAGATGTGTGGGTGGTGTAATGGATAACAACTCTTAGTTGGAAATCGGAGAAGCGAGTTCCAATTCCAGTCGGGTTTCTTATATTCACTTATGCGCAAATACCCTTGAGAAATGTATGAATTTACCTCTTTTTTTCCCCAGCTATAGATTAATTAGTAGTATATGTATCTGTAAAATCATTATTATCTCAAAAAGATTCTTACAATCTAAAAATATTTTCTGGCTTTAAATAACCTGCAAAAACTTAATAAGCCGTAAATTAATCCTTTTCTTTCTTTCTTTCTATCTTTTTTTTTCTTTTTTTCTTTCTTTCACTCCTTCCATATTCTTTCTTTCTTTCAATAAATCAGTGAATGTCCAACATGTCACTGTTCTGTAAATAAATATAATAATTTCTAAATAACCCATTTGTTTCAATTTGAAATCAAGGGGCCTGCTTCATGACAGATTTTTTTTCCTGTGCTTGTAGTCGGTATTTGAATTCTTGATACTAGTGTCCCATGTAGGTAGGTCCACCCGCGTACTTGGAATGTTGGTGCAGTGCAATGATTTTACGCCCCTCATCTTGTCCTGTACTACATAAAAATAAGCTTTGTAAATATCAATAGTCGATAAGTAGGAAATGTTCGAAGTTTGTCACAGAGTCATGTGACCCGTGTTGTATTCATTGACGCGGAGCAGACTTTCCGTTAAAATGCATACAAACGATTTAAATTCTGCTTCAATAGGTAGACTGGTGTGGGGATTTTCCCCCTTTCCTGTGTGAAATAAACGTTAAAAAAATAAATATATAGTCTTTTTTATCGCTTCATATTTTTTAAAAGCGTTTTGTAGTTTTCTTTATTTTATTTTACTTAGTTGAAACGAAAAGTAAATATTTGTTCCACTTGGAGTCTTTTCACCTACAAATAAAATTGAAAATCAATTTTCGATTTGATTATATGAATATCAACTATATACACTGACGTACCAAAAGTCATGGTGTAGTATATAAAGGTAATGTTAGATGACGCCATCGTATCTTGACGTCAAGGAAATATCCAGATCTATATCATTTGTGCTCTGAAATCTGGCGAGTCAGGGCAAAAACCGGCTAGGTTGCTCATGGAAAGGCTACGTGAATTATAGGAAATCGAACGGGCCATGATAGCGGATGCCAGATGGATGAAACATAAAATACATTTCTGAAATTATAAAGACATTTGATATCTCTTAAACTACATGTGTACGGCAAATACCTGATAAAAGATATTACTACACACTGGTGGCAGTGGAGTCGTCGATAACGAGTCCTTAAATATCGTCACCAGAGGCATCTTGTTAGAATTGTTTTCGGTAACACACAAGCGATACTGACTCAAATCGCATCCATATTCGAGCAGTTCAGTTAAGCGGTTTTTAGCTCCTATACGATATGGCAGCAGAAGATCCACCAGGGTGTCCCTGTTAACACCACAACGCCGGGAACAGCGCTTCAACTGCCATGAGTTGTATTTTCTATTTGTTTCAGGTTGATGATAGAGTTCAGGTGTGGTACAAACCATTGTCAACACGACACCGCACAAGCTGGTTTCGGTTCTATAATGACGTTCAGCGTGTTCATATGGCTTGGGTTGGATCCATTGGTCTACCAAACTACGTCATTGATGTGTGATAACTACATTTCATTGCTTTGTGGCTATTTGCACTGATTAATAAGCTCTATGTACCCAAACAACGACGTGTTATTACAGTAGGATAATGCACTGTGTCGTCGTTACCCAACACTGGTTTGAAAAGAACTCTGACGACTTTCGACGAATGGTGTGTCCATCAATTTCTCCCGACATAAGTCCAATTGAGCATTTATGAAACATGGTGAAGACGTCTATTCACACGCAAGATCCTGCACCTTCAGCTATCGGGGAGCTGTAGACTGCTATCGAAACACCCTAACTCAATATCTATTCAGTGCTCTTCTTACCACTTGTAGAATAGATGCGACGTTAATTTGTTGAACTTCACCGAACTAGAATGGTGTCCTACACGACGCTAGTCATATCTCCTATGACTTTTGGCACGTCAGTGTATGAAAGTAGATTTGGTTCTAATTACTGTAAAGCAGGGAATATTCCAAAAGACAGTTGCAATGAAAGCCTAGAATCTTAATTACAAATTTCCTTTGCTTATTTATTGATCGTGTAAAACATTAAAGAATAATGTTTACTAATCATAGCTTAATCTGGTATAAGACCATACTTGTTAGGTACCCAGTGTAGATTGAACTTTTCAACTCTACAACAGGCGCCCAACTAAGTATTTGTTAGATGGAGACATTAGACGCATCGAGCAAGAAACCGTAGCCTTTTTTCCAAATATCTATTGAACAAGTAACTAAATATTTTATGGGTTAAATTTCTTTTTTATTTATTTAAGATCAAATAACACTGAAAAACAAAAACAAGTAGACTTATAAAGGTCAATTAAGAAAATTACGATCCATTCGTGGCAAAAAGTATACTTCTCATAAATCACAAATATTGGATTGGTTAAAAAGTTCGTAAATTTTGCTGGTTTCAAATTTTAATTTAATGTCCTTAATATTTTTAATCATTTTCTCTGATTGCGTTTGAGCATTAAACAGACTATTACCGCTGGGTGTTGGCATCAATGTCCACTTTACAATCTCTGATATTCAGTAATTTAACCCATAAATATAGCATACCTTAAAGCAATATTTTTATCATTCATATATATATATATATATATATATATATATATATGCCCTCGAAGAATGTGGGCATGATGATATCCCTGCAATAGTCCTTAAGAAATGTGCTCCCGAACTGGATCCTGTTCTTTCTAAACTGTACAATAAGTACCTTGCTGGTACTTGTTTTCCTGCTTGTTGGAAATCCTCTTCTGTAGTATTTTTTTTTAAGAAATCAGGCGAAATATCTGATCCTTCTAATTATCAGCTTAACTATTAGCCTTCTACCTGTTTTGGAAAAAGTACTAGATGCTTTAATCAACCGTGAAGGAGTGTCTTCTCTCAGATAAGAAATATGGCTTTTTGATAATCCTGAGTTTGATATTCGCTTAAAGCGTGAAACTAAGTCACTTATACAATGTTTATTCTTATGTCCATATCGACAGCAGCTCTATTTCCGATATTGAGTACGCTTTCTCCATAAATATAACACATTTTAATATGATATCTGTGATATATACAATGTGCGTGTGTGGTGTTTATTTGTTTATAGTTGTATCAATAAACTAGTAACCCAATAATGAAAAAAAAAAACATTTATTTTCGGCACAATCTACCATGTCAATGCGCTTAATTCTTTGTTGAATACTAATAACGTTGAACGAACATGACACAGTGGGAAGTCATATAAAAATTCAGTTCTTAACTGTCTCGGGCTTCCAAATTATTGACCCCGCCTCGTGTACAAATATATATATATATATATATATATATATATATATATATATATGAAAGGCAGGATGTGTGTGTGTGTGTGTGTGTGTGTTTGTATCTTCGACGGATTTGCACCAAAAATTTACATGCACATGCTCCAAGTTAGCGGGAAGGCCAAGACCGACTTTGCATTTCCCAACTCCCATCGATAGTAGAAATAATCGATTTTTTTCATGCTTCTACGGCAGTTTTCATGTAGTTTGTGGCCATTTTCTACTGGCCAGAGTGAGAGCCAATAATTGGCTGCCACGAATAGGCAGAAAGATTCTAGTGGCCAGCGTGAGAGCCAACAGCTGACTGGCACGAATGTAAACTAGTATCGATAAATCGATAGCTGCTTTCGTCACATGTGGGAAAAATTTAAATCTGCATGGCACTTTACTCCAATTAGCTCATTCGCTTGCTTAAACTCAACGTTGATTCTGATTCCGCAGAACTAGGTTGGGTGGGAAAAAGTATTTGTTGTTAACATTCTTTTTTCATTCGTTTCGAGTCCTTTTTTTAAAGCTGATCGTTTTGTGTTCATTTTGTTTAGTTCTTTTTTCGTAACAGATTTAATGTTTAATATAGAGCTTCAAAAAAATTCGCAGTGTGAAATAGGCAAGAAGTAAGGCATGTAGCAACATCAGCATGGCAAAGGGCACTCCTTTAAAGGCAAGGAAGGACAAAAATATTTTAAGTCATGCTACTAGTATATATATATATATATATATATATATATATATATATATATATGTGTGTGTGTGTGTGTGAGAGAGAGAGAGAGAGAGATTTGTATTTGTAGGCACATACACATATTAGATTATGTGTTTATATTTTTGATTTTATTTACAATCTGTATTTCACTTTCGATAAAGGAAACAAAGTTCAGGTCTGCATATCACGTGATGTCACTTAAAGCTCGTAATATAAACTATATTAATTATTTTTAGAATTATTTGTATGTTGCATTCATAAATTGCTAGAATCCTTCAGATTTAAATCACTTCGAGTACGCAGTTTGTTAAAATCAGTGTATATTCCTTGATCATCGCCGTTCCAGTAACTTGGCGTAACCAAAGCGATTGTAAAGCCTTTATTGATGTCCAGTCTTTGTAAGTAAAACTTTATGCATTCAAGACCCGCATCTGCTCATATCTCAGAGATGTTGCGGATGATAAGAGGTTTACATATTTTTAGGTGAATGAATCAGCCGTCAGTTTTAACAGAACTTCCGTATTTGATGACATATAAGACGCCCACTATATCAGCAGAAAATATTAAAGAGAAAAATACACGTAATATTTCTTCTGGATTACTCTTATTTAGCACCCAGTCTTTTTCTTTTATCTGCTCCTCAAATTCTGGCTCATGTAGGGACTGGATAACAACGGTTACGTTTACATTGTGAAATATTTTCAGAAAAGAACAGCGGTATCTTATATTCCGTCAAATTGCAGAGATAAGGCACCAATCTTAACAAAGCAGAAAAATTGAGGCTATAAATTTATTTTGCATTAGTCAAAGGAGCATTTGGCAAATCCTATAAAAACATTTAGGTGTCGCAGAGTGAGTTAATTTAAAGGCGAGACTAGTGTAATTGACTATTAGCAATGAGTTTGATTCTCACTGGGAGCCCCATACAATTACATTAAATAACCCAGCAAAGGTTGACATATAAAGCAACCCATCTAAACTCACCCCAAAGATAAATTATATATTCTGTGATGGAAAAACATTCTAAACTTTGGTTTTGAAACGTTCATTATTTTCTTTATCACTTATTGTTAGAGAAGAGAGACTGACGGTTTGAAATTTTGTTGAATGTTTATCAATCGTGGCATAAACTCTGGGCTCAAAAACAATTCTTTTTGGCGTGTAATGGTCAGCAAACTGGATTTTTGAGTTTTATACTCACCGGCTGTCCAATATTTATGATCTTGTGCCAAAACTAAGCTACGCTTATTAAGTAACAACTAATTTTCTTCCTTGTTTTAAGTTAGTGCTTTTGTTGTCAAAGAGAAATTTTAATCTTACCCATTTTGTAACAACAGATAAAAGTGCCGTCTGGAACCGTACAGCGGTTTTTTAAATTATGCTGCATGTTTTCTGATGTGGCATGATTCGAGAAACAAAATAATCGCGCTGCAGACGAATATTTGCAAAATACTAAATGTGCCGTACTAAATACACATCGTGCCTGGGTTGGGTGGTGGTGGAATTGAAGGAAACAATTCAGTCATGACGGCACTTTTATTCGGTACCTGGAATAGAACATAAGAATTCTCAAACTATTATTCCAAAAAAATTTTGAAATTGACAGTTCAAAGACAACAATTATGTATCTATGATAATCATATTCTATCTGTCAGAAAGGCTTACATTAATTCCATTCCCATTGTTTGAGATTTTCAGTTCATAATATGCACTTTTGTTTGACACGCTAGTTACCTTACGAACACTGGATTTTATATATATATATATACGCTTCCTTCGTCTTCAACATATGAGGGTCCAGCAGCTCATTTCTTACAACCGAACAGCGAGACCACCCATATATGTGATTTGATATGGGCACCTCGAAATGGTGTAATGGTTAGGAAGCTTAGAACAATTACGACTGAGTAATGAGTTCGATCCTCACTGAGTGCCCCATACTTTCGGCCTTTTGACACATCTGAGCTACGCTTGGAAAAACACTATATGTGATTTGATTATAGTGGTGAAGGCTTGTGCCAAAAAGACCACAATTTTCGGAAGAAACAAATACAGTAAATTGGCGCATATAGTGTGCCACAAGGCCTTCAAACAACCCTCCTCGGGTTTCGAATTCAGATCCATTTTTTCCCGGACTGATTGCCAACTAAAGTTAGTCTCTTCTACTATTTAACCCATATCTTGGTGGAGATGAAGAGATGGATTCATATCTTTCCCAGTGGCATTTGTGCACAAGTGAATGTAATGAACTCGACTGGAATTCGAACTCAACTGTCCGATTTTTCATTCTGAGCTGTTATCCATTAAACCACGCACACACACACACACACACACACACACACACACACACATATATATATATATATATATATATATATATATATATATATATATATATATATATATATATATAGTGTTTGTGTGTAAGCAAGTTTAGTGACACTTACCTCTAAACCTAGATATTGAACTATTCATGTTTAAATTCAACCAGGAAATAGGAAAATAGTCCAAACTGTAATATATATATATATATATATATATATATATATATATATTACATTTACTATAATGCTTTTTACAGTGATGTTCATTCTGTACAAGTTCTAAGAGCCACTCAAGGTAGAGGGTTACAGAGTAAGAGGCACCACCCAAAGCAAGGTGATAATGCCACCATGACACAAGGAGCCACCGGAAGTGAAAGAGAAAGGAAAGACTTTAGAGGGAACCGGAAATCCAACCCTAAACAAGAAACAAGCCATAAACTTTTACTCCTGTTCACAAGACCGGGAAAGAATGTGATATGAGAAAAATATAGTTTTATGGTGTGCTATATTTATGAGCA
>CAHIKZ030005582.1:515000-707500 GCA_903632075.3 Acanthosepion pharaonis
CAACCATTTATCTCACGTTATGACAACTGAAACGATAAGGTAGAGCTGAATACTACTACTAATACTACTACTAATACTACTGCTAATAGTAATTCATTAATAATACTTTAATATTAATGATGCAGTAGGGTCATCGTTTTCCCATGATATAAGCTTTGGAGTAAATGTCTGTAAAATACTCTGACTTAGTAAAAAGTGCCTCACTGTCAAGTAGGGATTCAAACGACATCGTACATTATTACCTTTGAATAGTGACTTTGATCCTCACTGGGTGCTTCCTATTTGTGGCCTTGTGTTTGATTCGGCTCTTGTAAAGCTTAGTAAATAACTATTAAGGCCATTTGTCGTGTGTTAATAGTAAACTTGATCCGTAGTCCATTTTATGGTGTGTTTGAACCTCAGCCTGTAGCCTACACTGAAACCAGACGAACCCAAACTTTGTAAATACCAGTTAAAACGGGGAAATGACTATTTGAAGAATTTATTAAATTCATTGTCTGCAGTATAAGCTATAGAAAAATGAATGGAAAATGTATTTGATTATCCATCAAACTCAATAAAGTTTTATTTACTCAGGTGTTCTGTAATATAAGATTACACGTCAGTTCAATATACTATATATATATTTTGGGTCACCTTTGAAAACTCTTATTGATTTTGATTTTTTATACACGAAGCCAACATTGAGCTTCGATTAATGTTTTGCTTTGCCTAATGTCACGCAACATTCATTTATATCTGCGCAATACACTTCAGATTAAAATATAGAACCCTTTACCGCTCTAGTAAGTACCCGACTCCTTTTGTTATCTTCTACCTTTACAAGAGTCGAATCAAGCCAAAAATGGACTACTGTTGTCATATTTGGGCTGCCCAGTCCTCACTCCCCAGCCTTGATAGAGCCCAAAAGCATCTTCGAGCCTTGTGGGTGACAAATTATTCTCCATCCATCAATCTCTCACCTACAGACTGGATGTAGCAAGCCTCTTCTGCCCTACCGCTACTTCTACTGAAATTGCTCGGACGAATTACATTCCCTGGTCCTGCCAAGTCAAACTTTCACGGTAAGAACACGCCATGCCACTTACATAGTAGCAAACCACTCACATTCACTCCATATTCCATCGGTAAGTTCCATTCGAGCAGCTTCTTCCTGCGAACCATTGCCCTGTGGAACCGACACCCAACAGGATGTTTCCCCGAATTCTACAATCTTAACCTGTTCAAGGCTCGGGTTAACCGTTATCTCCCACTTCTATACACACAAATGGCCTCCTAAGGTAACCCTTTACCTTGAATGCCCCCACCCCCTGGCCTTGTAAAGGGTGAACCTAACTTTAAAAAAATATGATACGGCAGGTCACTTCATTTTAGATCCAAACTCTACCACCAGAGAATTGAAAAATGTCATTAGCGCTCTCTTTCTTTTTCTCTCTCAAGTGGAACTCATGTTAAAGGAGTTGTTATTACTCAAATATCAAACGAGCTCTTGTAAAATATAATACAAGTCGAGTTTTTCTTAATTATTTTCGGTTAATATTTGATCTAAATCATATCGTGGAAATTTAAAACAAATAATTGTGGGAGCTTAAGTTTAAAATCTAGAATTTATTGTGAAGATTTACAAAAGTTGGTGCTGAATCACGTAATATGTTATCGGAAATATTTAGCTTGTGTATAGAATGACAAAAACTAAGTAAAAGAGTGATAGAAAGAGTAGTAAATTCCTCCTTTGGGGGATTTCGCATGACTTATCATCTCTCAGTTGCATCTCTGTCCTTGGACAGAGTGCGCTCAGGGGCTTCTCTGTCAATGGACAGAGGGGCAACTGAGAAAATTATACTGAGAGTTGCCCAACCCTAGGGAACAGCTGCCTGAGGCCGCACCCTCCCATTGCACAAGAGGGAGGGATCAGTGCTCGCACCGAGGCCAGCGCAACCGACGGTTGCGGGGAATTTTTGTCCTTTGCCCGAGTGTACGCGTTCAGGTCCCCACTTTAAAATGACCTTGTGTCACATCTCGTTCTGGTGGGGGAACGAGTAAACACCGAGTAGTAATATTGTCAGTGGACAGCGATAAGAAAGCTGAAACTTTGCCAACATATAACAGCTTCAAAAGCAATCAATTATTGGACTACATGTCATTTCTGGTCTCTCGTGGTAATTCTTCCGGTCCCAACGCTGCATCACCGACTGAATAAATGACGTACATTTCTCTTAGGTTTCTTTTCCTCGTTTTATTTCAGTGTGGAGGGGGGACACAGTAGTAGTAGTAGTAGTAGTGGCATCGTTTATTGGAGGAAGTGAGAACGAGATAAAGATTTCAACAGACTTGCGATGTGGTTGCTTGTCCCAATCTACTGAATCCGGGCACGCCAAGGAATCTGAGAACGAAGAGGCGTTTTCATCCTTCTATAGCCGCCATACTATCTTCGCGCGTTTTTCGGTTTTGTATTAAAACTTAAACAAATACAAGCTATACCTGTCAAAATTTCACGGTCACTGGGTTCCAACCATCTGAACTTAGTTTCTGGCCAGTACGGTAGGATTTGCCATTTTGTACTAGCTTTTACTAATTGTTTATCTAATACAAGGCTCAAGAGTCACTCAAGGTAGAGGGTTACTAAATGAAGTTGTTGTAGCGTAAAAGGAGGAGGTAAGAAGTGCAGTTAGGATATGCAGGAAAGATAACGATTAACCCTGGACTTGAAGATGTTAAGATTGCGGTGATCGGGGAGCATTCACTCGACAGTCTCTTCCCCGAAGGTTCTTAGGAAGAAGCTGAGTAGAACTTCTTACTTACTAATGGAATACGAAGGGAATGACTTGTCACAGTGTACGTGGTATGGCGGGTCCTAGCTGTGAAGGTCTTTAGCTCGTCAGACCATTTACCATGGAAATAGCGATAAAGTAACGAGAGACTTGCAACGTTTCGTCTGTGGGAAAGGGATTGTAGGATGGAAAATAATCACCCACAAGGCCGGGTGATAATGTTGAAATACAGCCGTGATTAATGTTTCTTTTTCCTCTATTATCACTTGAATTTACTGTGTCACGATGTAATCCTTCAAGTGAATAAAGTATTTAATAAATACTAGCTGTGATATTATCATACTTATTATAAAACCCAGGTTGTGTGTGTGTGTTCGTTTATATATTTGATCGGATTTCCTACATTTTTCAACCGATTTCAACAAAACTTCACAGGACTACGTAAAATTACCTTGCAGTGGTTCTGACAGCGCCAAAAATTCGAAAAACACAATTGTTTTTGCACGAAATCAATTTGAAAACACGATTAAGAGGCATCGCTGTCATGAGAATGAAAGAGGGACAACTCATATCGAGTTATACTTATTATAAAACCCAGGTTGTGTGTGTGTGTTCGTTTATATATGGGATCGGATTTCCTACATTTTTCAACCGATTTCAACAAAACTTCACTTTTTTGGCAGGTAGTGTTTCTTATTGTCTTGCACACTTTTTTCTTTATTTTTACATTCAGAATGCTTAAAAATTCCACTTACAAGACAATTGTTTATAATAAAATTCTATTCAATCGGTAGATTCATAACAATTGAAAACAATGTTTTTGTTTGAGTTTGAGTTTGACCAATTCGTAAAAAAAAAAAAAATAAACAAAACAAAAAAAAAACTTAACCTTAAACAATAATCTTTGTCAATTTTATTTTTCAGTCTTTATGATGGTTGATACTTGATTTATCTCTTACTGTTACATCCCCGGGCAACGCCGGGCTCTACTGCTAGTAGGTTATAAAAACAGCAAATCAATAAAGAATACACCGTTGGAATAAGTGTCTTATTCAGCAATATAAAAAAGATAGTTGAGGGTTATCTTGAGTGGAGAATATTAATATAATTCTTATTACTTCTTAAAATTAACCTCATAAAACCGTCTTGCAAATATTGTTATGCATATGAAGTAAAAATTCAGAATTATATGTTATAGATCACTTATGAATCGATTGATTGACTTGTTTTTACGGCTTATCAACTTTTTGCGGGTTATTTAAAGCCAGAAAATACTTTTACATTTTTAAGAATTATGATTTACTAATAAAAGTCTTACTAATTTACTAATAACTGGGTAGAGAAGAGTTGCATTCATACCTTTACCAACGTTATTTCCGTATATGTGAATATAACGAACTCGGCTGGAATTAGAACTCGGCTCTCCGATTAACAATTCCGAGCCGTTATCCATTACATCACCCGCACATCCACACGTTACAGCAACTGGTATTCCCATGCGGTCACCAATCTAGGTACTGACCATATTCGACGTTGCTTAACTACGATAATTGTACAAGAACCAATGTTTCAACGTCGTTATATCCCCCATGGATTAAATCCGACAGAATGAATCAATAAAGAACAAATAGGAAAATCTTCATATATTAAACGTTTCGCTATTTATTTAGCTTCATCAGAATTTTTGGGAAATGGAATAATGCGAAGTTGTGTATTAATTTTTACATTCTATTTCTATGTTTTGTTTTCATCGGCCGTTCCTGTACGTATCTTATGGCGTTTTTGTTTATGTGGTTGTCAATGTTTACATTCTATCTTTGTTTTTATTAGTTGTGTGAACATAAGATATATATCTTATGGTAGCTTAGTATATGTTTAATTCTTGAAACGTTAACATAATTTAAGTGTGTATTAAATGTGTGATTTTTAATGTATTTTAATTATATAATAGATATGAAGAATGAAATGAATCCATAAAACTTGGTCACATCGTCTGTCAATAGATGGATCTTTTATTCTCTAGGTATCGGTTTTACAAATATTGGTGATATTTATACCACCAATATTTGTAAAACCAATGTTTAGTGATGGGTATTGTATATTTATTATTTATTAGTGCAAGACTGCGATGTATATAACTATAATTTAAAATATGTCTCGACGGTGAGTAATGAATAAGTTTTGTAGACAATTACAGTTTTATGAGTTCGATCCTCACTAGGTGTCCCACACTTATGCTAAGCTTAACAATCATAGATCATTCATAGATTATAAATAAACAAATGTATTTTGACAAACACATTCAAAAGTAGAATACCTGTTTATAGGTAAGATCCTCACTGGGTGTCCCATACTTGTGACAGATTTCATCATCAGTCCAATGATAGTGTGGTCGTAGGGCTGCTGCGAAGCTGAGCACCTGACCAGAACCCTCAAAATGTCTCAGTAGCTATTCATTCATGTGTAGCGTATCTTGAGCAAAGCAGACATGGCAAAGTCCATCCCTCTCCAGGTCATTCTTCAGCCGATTTCCTCCGACTTGAAGGTTCACATTGGTCACGGACACGTGGCCACTGATACCATCGGGGGTACTCTCCGCCCTGGTCGTTGGCTAAAGTCTAGAAAGTCCTACACCCAACAATGACGTGTCATCACTGCACTGGATATACGCCCAGTAGTTCAGTCCCATGTGCCGATTTAACCTGTAACCAGTCGAAAAGCTTAGAAAATATGTTACAATGCATTACTATTTAAGAAGTCATATCTGTGGCTATGATGGCTGTTTGTTTTTAATTTATTATTATTATTATTATTATTATTATTATTACTACTCTCTTGTTCGTCCCGTTATCGAGAGATATGGTCAGTGTTGTTATGAATCGGTAATATTTGTCGTATTTTATCTATCTATCTATATATATATATATATATATATATATAATTATTACAGAAAAAGCATCTCATCTATATTAAGTTCTCTCTCTCTCTCTCTCTCTCTCTATATATATATATATATGAGAGTGAGAGAGAAAGAGAACTTATATAATTTGGTTGGACAATTGAATAGTGTTCTCTATATAAAGACATTCTCCAACTTTCGTTTCTAAGTGAATTTTAGGCCTATTGCTCTTGTTTCAGGTTAAAAGGTTTGGGGGTGTCAGGTTATCAAATGAAAGCGAGGTACATTTTTAGAGAGTTGACCAGTAATTAAAGTGTATTAATAATTGCATATAGAGCCAGATGGGGCTGTGTTACAATTTCTAAGGGAATAGAATATTATACTCATGCACAATCAACTTCAAGACATTCATTTGCTGATATGGAATTTTAATAAACTGTGGTGGGATCTCTTAATTTTAAAAATTTTAATAGGCCTACCCCCCGCCCCGTTTATTTGAAAGACAAGGGTAGGCAATTGTCACAAGAAAATAAATAATGAGGACATAAGAAACTCACAGGGAGAAAGAAAAATGCAATTTTTTTCTGTATCTTTTTAATACTTTTATTTTTCAGTAGTTTCTTATTACCCTCACATATATTTTTCAGTTTCAAATTAAATACGCGAGACCTCCTTAAATACATGTATACACGGAAGTGTCATTTTACATTGTAAGCTGTTGGCTTCTTCGCTTGTAGGATGATATGTTCTGTTACTCTGACAGTCCTCGCTATTTGTTTGCGCTATTTGTTTAAAAATTGAGATCAACTTCCGCACTTCGATTCCGCGATTTAGGTTCAATTTTTTCTATTGTCCCAGCGAGCCGAGATAGCAAAGGCTATTGCGTTGCTTCAGTTTTCTTTTGGTCATATTGAAATTTACCAGGCGACATCATTACTGAAAGGCTCCAATTACCATGCGATTTTGTCATTATTGCGGGCCAGGTAATGTATAGTAATCCAAGACCCGGTCAATTGGGATTGATGAATTCATACCTTTCTCAAGGCCACTACTGCGAAGGGAGCGCAAACTGACTCGGGCAGAATCTGAACTCTGTTCACCGATTCCATTTTCTGTATTGATAACCGTTATGCCATCTCGATCCTCCTGTTAATTCAAATAAAACAAAAGCATACCATAGATAACATAGAAAATAGGGAAGAAAATACAGCAACAACGTATTTACACTTATTACAGTCGAATTATTGTCCTCATCACAACGTTTCAGTCGTTGTGCCCTTGTTTTCAGTGTATACGGGTCAAGCAGCTCAGTTCTTAGAACCAACAGCCAGACTATCCACATATATCACTTGATTATATTGGTGAAGGCCTGTTCAGAATTAGCCACACAGTATACCAGAAGGTCCCCAGATGACCCTCCACAGGCTTTGAATTCACAGTTGTTCTTCTAAACCAGTTGCCACCAATGGCGATAGAACCTAGTCTGACCTGCAACTTACCCACAGCTGTAGAGAGAAAAGATGGATTTTTACTTTTCTCACGTAAGTTTATGTAATGAATTCGAACTCGGCTCTCTGATTGCTCACTCCGAGTCGCAATCCATAACTCCATATCTTTATATTTATTTATATATATATATATATATATATATATATATATATATATATATATATATATATGTGTGTGTGTGTGTGTGTGCACGCGCGTTGTACGCAAGGTACTTGACACCAGATTATAACAGAGAAAAACAAAAAATATGAAACAGAATAAGTCAGTATATTTTCAAAAATATTTTGTATTCAACTTCGAAAAAACAAAACGTTTATTCGAGGAAAAAAAAATAAAAAAATAAAAACGCCTTTAGCCTCAAAGAGCGTATCGATGCGGCCTCTGAAACAACTGCATAGACGGAACACGTGGTTCTCATCGGCGTTGGCTATTATGTCCACAACGGTGGCCTTCATTGAGTCCTTGGTATTGTGGGGCAGTTGGTTGGTTGGTCTTCCTCTCGATGACGCACCACACGCAGTCGTCAAGAGATTCAAATCCGGAGAGCGATGAGACGACATTATGCGGAGGCGATATGAATATGAAAATTCTCGGTTAACCACTCCTCCATCACGTAAGGCATGTAGGCGGCAAGAGAGTCCCACTGGAACATGTGTGGCCACTCCCTCGATCCGGGGTCTCGATCACAATGTATAGTTCTTCAGTGTGGGCGGTAGTATTGATCGTGAGAAGTGGGATGGCATCACATATCTTCCGATGCTCATGACTCCCAGATGCCATAACAGACAAGAACTTGGTGTTCTTCACCCTAGCTACCAAGGTGTGGCACGTTTGCCGTTCTTTCTGGTCACCTGTCCTCTTTTAAGAAGCTCACTATCTCCAAATCGCTGTGGTTGGCAATTTGTGTCTCGAGCAGGGTGTCCATTTTCATATATGTCTCATTGAAAGCCGCCATGTTAATATGCTTTCCCCACGCCTGAAAGAAAAAAAGAAAATGTTGAAATTTTGTGCTTCATTTATGTCCGCTAAAATTGTGTCCTAATATACCAGACGCACTATATTTGGGTAACAATCAATTCTTTATATACATGTTTCATTAAATTTGATGGACAAGAAAAAATATTTAATTTTTTTTTCATTTTTTATCATTCTTACAGTCTTACAGTTATTATCATATATGAAAAGTGAGTTAATATATATTTATATATATATATAAGATAAAGAACAAGTAGGAAACAGGTCTTAATCTAACATGTTTCACTTTACTAAAGCTTCGTCAGAGATCAAGATAGAAATGATAAGAAATGATAAAAAGCAATGATTATAATCACCTGTTACTTCATTACACGCGACACGTATCTAACCAATAAGAAATAACCAAACACAACATCCCATTAATCTGCGTCTCTTTGCTTTTTATCATTTCTATCTTGATCTCTGACGAAGCTTTAATAAAGGTAAACATGTTAGATTAGGATCTGTTTCCGACTTGTTCTTTATCCTATCATTCTGTTGGATTCCTATCCATACTCGATATATATATGTGTGTGTGTGTGTGTGTGTGTGTGTGTGTGTGTGTGTAGAAACCAGACAAAGCGAAAAAGCTTCGTGTAACCTTCTGGCGTCTTCAGATCAGAATGAAAGAACTGCATATTTTTGGTATTAAAGCCGTTAATATCTGTTGGATTTTAAATTAGCCCATTTCAAATAGATCTTTGTCATTCCATTAGTCCGTGTGCCGCATTGTGCTGCTATTGCTTTCACGATGATCGATGATATTATGTACGAGGCTGGTCTTAGGTTTATCGTCAAGAATTGTGAGATCAGCGCACTCTCAATGCTTTTTCTTTTTAATAAATCCTTGTCTCTCCTGATCAGACTGGCATTTATTAAGTCGAAATTTGGTTCAGATGTGTCACGATAAACTATCAGTGCGTTCAACGTGCTGTTGTGCATTAAAATTAACTTTAACAGACAGTAACACAATTTTGTCTTTCATTTTGACCTGAAGGTGTAAACTGACCATACGAAGACGAAACGCGTTGTTATTAAAAAGGTTTTTCACTTTGTCTCATTTCTCTATTTTGTCCTGATTCTATAACCTACTAACACGCACACACACACACACACATCGTTTTACGTTTACTATGTAAACGGAATCTTGTTATAACAAAGCTTAATATTGCATCTACATAACAGGAAAAAAATACATTCTCGTCGCTTGCACATTTCTGGAATTTCCTGCTTGAATTTGAATATCATCATTAGGAACCATTTTGCTTCTTATCGGCGCTCACCTTCGAAAGAAAAAAATAAATCGAGACAATCACAGTTGGTTTCCTTTTGCGTTCGAGAGTATTTTCTCACGATGCATCGTCTTACATGTGTGACATAACTCAATAAAGTGCGTGCATCTTTTTTCTTTTGGCTGAATTTCATATAATTTTCTGTAAATGATTTTTCTATATATCATCCTTAATAATTTAAATAGAAGTATATCCTAAGATATCGTAAATTCACTGAGTATGTATTTGTAGACATGTATTTTTGTTCAAATCCTTTTTCGTTTCTATCAGTGAAAGTGCTTTATCTCCATGACCTTCACTTTTCAAGAGACGAACTGTCGTAACTCAAAAGTAATTTTGTTCTGTAGTATTTAATGGGAGTTATGTTTATTAAAAAAAAAATAATCTAACAACATTTGTGGTTTACAGTTGTTCACAAAAATATATTATATCAAACACTAAGTTGTTGACATTTGTATCTATATGTAAATACAGTCACTCTTCAGAATCCTGGTTTTTCTGTTTTAAAAAAAGTTTCGTTTGACACATTTGTACTAAATATATTCATACCAGTTAATCCTCCTGAAAAATTAGTTGTATATTCATAACATGTATTGAAACGAAACGAAAATTAGTAGAATTTTTAAGCGAAATTCAAAGACACTATTTAATATTTAGATGTTTGTACATAGATTTATTCAACGACATATGTGGTATTTTGTCCCACTACCTTTCGACATCTTTGCGGTAGCTACATGATTCCATCCCCTCAGAACTTTTTAATCAATTCACCCCAAGCAAGGCGATAATGCCACTAAAACTGTCAGTTATCTCCCTTTTTACTCAACTCGCCAAGTTTCTGTTCACCTCTACTCCGGTAGACCAAATAAAAGGTTAAGTTCGAAATTCCAATCACCTGAAGAAGGTGATATATATAATTATAATCACGCATAATCTGGCGTAATCAGTTTCTTGAAGGCCACTACGTTCAAACCCTCGGTTACGTTGACTTGTGATTTTGTGCTATCGCAATCATCACGGGTTTCGTCTGCCCAATTTCGCTTACAAGGATGAGGTAACGCATGATGGTTTTCAATGATGCTGCACGCTGAAATCTTCTCCTCATCGGTCGATAACATCGAGGAGACAATTTGTTAAACAAACCGGTTCCAGATCTCATGGTCAGAAAGTGTATTAAGTCCATTAAATATTTATTGATTTATTGAATATATCTATCTCTGTCTGCCTGTCTCTCTTTATATATATAATGTGTGTGTGTGTGTGTGTGTGTGTGTGATAAAATATAGTTTTAAGGTATGGTATGGGTTAAAGTGCTCAATATCAGGGATAGAGCATATCTAAATGTATGGCTTCACGATTGCGTTTAAGCATGAAACAAACTCGCATCTAAGTGTTGACTTCAATGTCCACTTTTTATATATATATATATATATATATATATATATATATATATAGACAATATGATGATTGTGGGATTATTTTACATAGCGTTTCAAATTAAGTATTTTTTTCAGTTTGTTCAGCAATTCTTAAAATTAAGAAAATACCACTCCTCATTTCACCGCATTCCTGAAATAATCCGACAATGCCTTAATATATATATATATATATATATATATATATATATATATATATAATTCTAAAGAATTAATGGATTTATTTTTTAAGTCAATAGTTTTTTAGTAATTCAAACGTTATTTTAGCAGATATTCGTATTTGAAATAAACTATTTGAAATCCGCTATAATAACGTTTTAAATAATATATATGCACATATATATATATATATATATATATATATATATATATAATAAAAACAGTCGGATTAAAAATAAATCTATTAATTCTTTAGAAACATATATATATATATATATATATATATATATATATATATATATATAGCTTTTCCTTAACCAATAAAAGATTATTGCAATTTTTTGACTACAGTCAAAATATCCGGAATCGCCATAAAGCTATTTCTTTCCTTCATTGGTCAGAGCGCAGCAAACAGGATTTTTTTTTTTTTTAAAGCTGATCCTAAGATATTTAGAAAGCAAGAGAGAAATAAAAATAGCGTGGATCCGGGACTTTGACGACATTTCGACCTAAGAGGCACACTTTAATTTCTTAAAAATCATTATAAATACAGGATGGGCCTCTGAAAAATATGTAAATAAATAACCTTCCGGCCTCTAAGACACAGGGTAAACTATTTTGTTGAAGAAGAAATAACATCTTTCAACGCCGGGAAATACGGTAGATAAATTAAGCACAACAAAATATATGGGGGTCAGCTTCTTGACTGAGACAGTTGCGTTTTCACGTTTTTCTAGTGCTAATGATCAGTATTTGAACCTCGGAAAAAGCCAAGATTTCGAATTGTTAATTTTCCAAAGAAAGTAGGGCCTTGGAAAACCAGTGCAACACAATCCTCCTACTTTTATTCGGCCTTCTGGTATACTAAATGAAACTAAAAAAAAAATAAAAATCATTAACATGAAAGATATAACTTTACGACTGACTACGCAAAAGTATTTTTCATCTCTTAAAGCTTTTAAAAATGAAACAAATTTAAGACAACATCAAAATTTTCAGAACTGGTTTGATATATAGACACACACACACACACACACACACATATATATATATATAATTTTTTTTTCTTTTTTATAAAAAATAATTATATCTGTTTTACTTTGTATTGAGCACTCTTTTAAGAATAGTAATTGTTGGTTATTGGAATTCATTCCGTATACAATTATATATATATATATATATATATATATATATATATATATATATATATATATATATATATATTAGAGTTCTGTTTTGTAACCCTGTGTTCCTGTGTCATGAATCGATGAACTTTTGTTAAAAAGTAATGAAAAAGGTATTAATTTGTTTTAGTTCTTGAAAATTTGATTTTACCATATACGCAATAAGGGTAAAAAAAAAAAATCAAAATATTTCAGAAGCTTTATTTTTCAATTTGCTAATGATGTAATTGGATAGTACTTATGTATTTCTTAACTCATTTAACAGTTTATAGCTCTAGCATAACATACAAACTTACAAATAAACAAAAATTGTAAACTTGCAGAAGAACCATTAGTTTTCAATTGGACAGTAGTTTTGTATTTTTAACGCATTTAACAGTTTATAGCTCTAGCAGAACAAACTTACAAATAAACAAAAAACAAGTTCAATAAGGTTCCAGAAAGTAATAAAACTACTATACTTATATACGATTTTAGAAATATTGTGTTAGGGTGACATTTTTTTTAATAAACTGAAGTAAACCCTTGTTCATTGTTTTTCTTAACAAAAGTTCAGCTAATTTGGTACAGGAAATCAATTATTTTACAAAAAGTCATAAACCTAATATATATATATATATATAGAGAGAGAGAGTTTGTTCACCAAGGTACCCACGGAGGAGGCACTCTCAGTAGTCAGAGACAGATTGGCCTCTGACTCTTCCCTAGAAGAACGGACCAGTATTCCAATAGATAATCTGATGGAGATGTTGACTTACTGTACACAAACAACACACTTCGGAATGGGATCACACATATATCGACAGGATGAGGGCTTAGCAATGGGCTCGCCATTATCACCAGCAATGGCGAATATATACATGGAATACTTTGAGGAAATGGCATTAGAATCTATATCTCTAAAGCCAACTATATAGTCAAGGTACGTAGATGACACCTTCATACTCTGGCCACACCAGGAAGATGTTCAGGTTCTACTGGACCATGTGAACTCAATAAGACCTTCGATACAGTTCACAATGGAGAAAGAGAGTAACAACACACTCTCATTCCTGGATGTTCTAATATCTCGAACAGAGCATGGGTTTAAGACATCCGTATACCGTAAACCGACATTCACCGGACAGTACCTCAATTTCAACTCCCACCATACATTCAGCGTAAAGAAAGGGATCGTCCGTTGCTTACAACAACGAGCATAAGTCATAAGTGGCGACCCAGAGACGTTAGATAAGGAATTGGTCAGTATAAGTAGTACCCTACAACGTAACAACTACCCTGTGTACATGGCAGCAACTGGGATTGGCGGGTACAAGAGGAGGAGGACAACAACACTCAGAAAACAGTCTGCTTGCCTTATGTGAAGGGGTTATCAGAGAAAATACAAAGGATCTGCGGTCCATATAACATCAGGACAACCTTCAAAAGCGTGACGACACTTCGCAGATATCTCTCCCGTGTAAGACCTCCCATAGAGGAGAACATGACTAAAGACTGTATGTACGCTATCCCGTGCAGCTGCGGAAAGGAATATAAAGGAGAGACAGGCCGCCCCCTCAAGGTAAGGCTTCAAGAACACCAGAAAGCTGTAACACGAGGGGAAGTAGAAAAATCAGGCGTGGCTGACCACATATGGAGAGAGAAGGGAGATCACTTCCCTCTGTGGGATCATGTTGAGATCATAGACAAGGAAGACCATTGGAAAATTCGTAAACTTAAGGAATCAGCACATATGCTAGGCCACAGAAATCTCCTGAGCCGACCAAGTATAGAAATAAATACAATATGGGAACCAGTAATAAGGAGTGCCAGAGAAAAGCAATGATAAAGTTGCAATATGAGCTCTGGTAAAAATATGCAATAACAGCAAAATTGCAATATGAGCACTGGTAAAAATGGTTGCTGAAAACATTAGGTTTATAATACCCAGAAATTCATACCCAGATGTCCTCAAGGACACATGGCACAGTGGATAAAGGCGTTGGTTAGTGACAGGACCCAAAGAGTGTGAGTTCAATACCTGGTTAAGGCAGTGGAGAGCTTTCAGATGGAAATTAGCAGGACATCCATCATGGCACTAGAGTGAGCGAAATAAAGGGTTCAGTTCGAAATTCCAACCACCTGATGAAGGCCGGAGCGTACAACGGCCGAAACGTTGTGACAAATATGGCGACAAAGATGAGGACAATAGTCCGAATACTGTAAATAATATATATATATATATAAACACACAAGGCCAAATTTTTTTTTAAAAAGATTTTGTTTCTCTGTTGTGTTTTAGGTTTATACCTTGTAACGGTATCTACAATGCGAGTTCTGACAAGTTTGGCTGTCATGAGAACCCATTGTGCGACCTTGATGTAGCTTGTTACTTAATTAATGAGGACTGTACAGTATATGTGATAATAGATTCTCTCCTGTGAGGTTATACAGTCGTCAACAAGACAACATTGAGTGATATTGTTTAATGTGTGACTGTCGCATTCTCGTGTATGTTTATTTTTCAAAACGTTGCATAATATAGGTTCATTGGTCCATACTTAGAATTCATATTTTATTCCTGTAACATCCGTTTTTTTGTTTTGTTTTTCTTAAAGCTGAAATTGTCAAATGGCCGAGATTAAATACTATGTACGAGAGTAAGAATAAAGAGAACATGACGAGCCAACTTATGTCGATCACGAAAGAGGACTTCACAGACTCTTTTGAAAAGGGGACGGGTCACCGAGATAAGATTATAAGGTTTCAAAGTGAGTAGTCTGAAGAAGAAAAGGCCGCCATTGTCCTAAGTAGGCTAATTTTTTTTTGTGTATATTAACTATTTGGATCGTTTCCAGACATGTCTTGTACAACAAATGTATCCGACAAATAGAAACTCAAAATAATGTTCGGTGGAGTTGTCCAATAGGTACTGCGACAGGAATTTCTTCTTTTTTTTTTCATTTTATAAAAAAAATTTCACAGGGTGTACCTAAATTCTGGACACACAGACGAAGAGCACATATTTTCAAGAAATTAAATTTTCATCAATATTTTATTGAATTAAAATATTAACAAATAACATCTTCGATATGATTTTCATCATTTTGCGATACAAAGGTCGATGTGCTTTGCAAGATTCACGTAAACTCGATGCAATAACTCCACATTGCCGTCAATTTTAGCACACTCTTTATGCGTTCAATCAAGTGTGTTGCATCTGTGATTTTCATTGAGTACACCTTCACCTTTAGCATACTCCAGAAAAAGAAGCCAATTCTTTCTTCTTTTGACATAACCATGTTTAATCTGTGCATGTGAAATGAGATTTCATATGTGTCCAGAGTTTAGGGATACCCTGTAGATTAAAATATAATATTTGGTCTACGTATTTAAAATTTATGACTGAATTAAGCGCATTAACAAAAAAGTAGCGTTGAAAAATAAATATGCGTTGTATAATATAAATGTTTTATATATCTTTAAATATATTTAATAGGAGTAGATAGGTTCGACTATCGTCCAGTTCACACTCCTCCCCAGTTTTTTTTAACAGGAGTAGCGGTTTATCCCTTGCTTCCTGTTTAGGATGGGATTTCTTCAAAAGTCTACTTTCGCAGTATACTTCTAATGTCTCCGACTGAACTCTGAAATGTTATTCAATAATTAAATCTTGACCTCTTCAAGTCTAGAGTTAGCCATTATCTTTCTTGTACTTTATTACGCTTATAAGTGAGTGGCTTTTTGGGCTTTGTATTGGGTGAACATTAAAAAAAAAACAAGATCAAAATAAAATAAGTTCGAACCACGTGATATGTTAAAATCTCTATCTATAAAAGGCAGTGTGTGTGTGTGTGTGTAACGAATGCACGGCCGCAATTTTCGATGGATTTGCACCAAAATTTACATGCACATGCTCCAAATTAGCGGGAAGGCCAAGACCGACTTTGCATTTCGTAACTCCCATTAATAGTGGAAATAATCGATTTTTTCATGCTTCTACGGCAGTTTTCATGTAGTTAGTGGCCATTTTCTACTGGCCAGAGTGAGAGCCTATAGCTGGCTGCCACGAATAGGCAGGAAGATTCTATTGGCCAGCGTGAGAGCCAACAACTGACTGACACGAATGTTAACTAGTATGCGAGCATGCAAAAAAATCGATAGCTGTATTCGTCACAAGTGGGAAAAATTTAAATCTGCATGGCACTTTACTCCAATTGGCTCATTCGCTAGCTTAAACTCAACGTTGATTCTGATTCCGCAGAACTGGGTTGGGTGTGTATTTGTTAACATTCTTTTTTCATTCGGTTTTTCCAGTTACGAGTCTTTTTTTAAAGCTGATCGTTTTGTGTTCATTTTGTTTATTTCTTTTTTCGTAACAGATTTAATGTTTAGTATAGACCTTAGAAAAAATTTGCAGTGTGAGATAGGCAAGAAGTAAGGCATATAGCAACATCAGCACGGCAAGGCAAGGAAGGGCAAAAATATTTTAAGTCAAGTGATAGCGATTGCTGTATGAGTCGTACGATTTTTGAATCAAGCACGGGCAACGCCGGGCCATGCTGCTAGTATAAATATATAAACGCTAAAACAATACAAACTTCGTAATCAGAAGTTCGCTTTTCATAAACTTTTATAAAGTTTAATAAAAATCCTTCGCATATTCATGACCTGGACTACTCAATCTGTAGTAATATGAAAAAAATTATTATTTCTGGTCTCAGTGTATAGCTCTACATAATTGTCTCTAAAATAGCAGAAAAGTGTGAGCTAATAATTCAAATTAATGATATACGGTTAAATTCGTGTCAGTTGTTGTCGTCATTAATTTGTCGTTCAATGACGAATACGCACGACATTACTTAACCTCATTTTGGTATACGTCAGTACATCAATTAGTCTGCAATCTGCAGAAAATTAGTCTGATGAAAAAAGGCATTTATTTTTATGCAACAAACATTTCTTTTTCGCTATAATCTTTTTCCGTGCCAATGCACCTAATACAACATATTAATTACATAGATCGAACATTATACAGTGAAATTTTCAGATCAAAATTAATCTGATAACTATGTGTCAGCTGATGGACATTTATCTACCCTTGTCAAGTTTATTATTTCAATGTGTTCGCTATTCTTTCTTACTTTCCTTCCAAAATGTGTTTTCTCTCTGTGCTAAATGTTTCTGACAATAGTGGACAGGCTATGAATTTATTTAAAGTCATTTTTATTAATGATCTTATAAGTTGTGTGGAATTATTTTAAGCAACAAACATTTCTTCTTCGCTATAATCATCTTCCTTGTCAATGCACCTAATACGACACATTAATCACATAGATCGAACATTATAAAGTGAATATTTCAAATCAAAATTCAGCTAATAACTATGTGTCAGCCGATGGATATATTTATCTACCCTTGTCAAGTCTATTATTTCAATGTGTTCATTTTATTTCAATGTGTTCATTTTTCTTTTCTTTCTTACTTTCCTTCCAAAATGTATTTTCTCTCTTTGCTGAATGTTTCTGACAATGGTGAACAGGCTATGAATTTATTTTAAGTCATTTTTTAAATGATCTTATATATTTTGTGTGGAGATATCTTTCTTGTTTCATTATTAGTCTTCAACCGAAACCTTATGAAAACCGTTTAAAAACATTCAGAGAGACACTAAAATTAAAATTATAGTAGCTATCTTCCTTGCGCATCTTTTAGCAACTAACCGACTAAAACTGAATTAGTATAGAATCTGTATTATATATTTAATGTATTTACAAGAGAAAGTATAAACAAAATTTTCGTTTAGTTCAATGAACGATAACACTTAATCTTTGTTGGTTCGTTTACACATCAGCCTCCAAAATGGCTAAATTATTTTCTCACAAATTATGACACTTCAGAGTAAAGCTCACGACAAAACTCTTTTTATTCATAAATATCTTCAGATTAAAATTCAGCTGCTTAACACACTGAATATTTCTTAAAATTAGTTGTATCTACTGAAAATAAACCCTGAAGCAACACCGCCACTCAAAATACTAAAGATCCCGCTTATTTGTGGATACTGACGCCACTGTGACAATAGTCGTGAGGATTGGGTCATTTTTGCTCTTGGTTTATATGCACGCGTATGAGCACCACGCACTTAAATCGGCTATATGTCACATCCTTCCACCGTGGGCTGGGATCAAAGTGTAGTATCTGCCTTCGGACGGACAAATTACATTTTATCTCTCAATTTTGTTTTTGTCTTCGGACAGAGCGCAACTCAGAATTGTGTCTTTGTTTTCGGGCAAAAAATAGTGAGAGGTGCCCGCGACTGTACCTCCCTCATTGCACTAAAGAAGTGGGGATCGGTAGTAATACAGATGCCAGCGCAACCGACGGTTGTGGGGTCTACTCTATTTTGGGGATCTGGTCCGGCTGCACGCGCTCGGGCTCCCCACATTAAACTGATCTTGTGTCATATCCTGTCAGCGTAGGTCAGCAAGTAAATACAATCTGCCTTGGGGCGGAAAAACTACATTTTATCTCTCAATTGTGTTTCAGTCTTCGAATAGAAAACAAGTAAATGAGCGATACCTGGTCCCGGGGATTTTTTTTTTTTTTTTTTTTTAAGCATTTCACCCCAAGCAAGGCGGGGAGCCACTAGGACGCAAGAGGTTACAGAAAATAGGAAGATCAGATAGGAGTGATAGAAGAAAGGATGAGGGTAGTAGATAGATTAAGGCAACTGGAGATGTCGATTGACATTACACTTGAATAGCTGGAGATTATAACTCTCAGGGAAACAGGAGAAGGGAAGAGAGTTCCACAGGCGAGAGGTGCGAGACATGAAGCTATTAGAGTAGAAGAGACGGATACATTTATGAGTTTCGACAGTGAAGGGGTGAGAGCGGGATGCGAGCCTCATAGGGCGCTTGAACTCATGAAGTTTGGGAACCAGCGAATGCAGTTCCTCGGAGCAATTTCCATGAAAGTATTTGTAGAACAGACAGAGGGAGGCGACGGTGCGTCTGTGAGAAAGTGACTGTAGACGAGACGCCAGGGTAGGGCCAACCATATTACATATCCGCTTCTGGAGCCTATCAAGAACCCCGAGGCAAACAGAAGGGGCGCCAGACCATATATGGCAGCAATACTCCATGCAAGGGCGAATTGTGGATTTGTATATCTGGAGGATCGACTCAGGGGAGAAAAACTTCCTAGCACGGCTCAGGGAGCCAACTTTCCTCGCAGTGGACGAGGCAATTGACTCGATGTATTTATTCCATCTCAGGTCAGCAGTCAACGTGAGACCGAGAAGCCGCAGAGAGTTGCTCTCAGGAAGTTGAGCGTCAGACATTATAATGGGGGGGGAAGGGAAGGCTCTCTGTGGTGATTAATAGAGAGCAGTTTAGTCTTCGAAGCGTTGAAGTTGACCAGCCAAATCATGCCCCAGTTCACAATCGATTGGAGGTCCTTTTCGAGGCGCACGGCAAGGTGAGTTTTGTCAGCGAGACTGGATTTGTTTTGAGGCAGGAATAAATTGTGGTGTCATCCGCGTAGATGCCGACTTGAGAAGTTACGGCGTCAGGAAGGTCATTTATATAGATAAGGAATAGAGTGGGGCCTAGGATGGAGCCTTGAGGAACTCCTGCGTTCGTGGGGTAGGAACTGGAGGAGAATCCGTTGTGAACGACCTTCAATTCACGGTTTGACAGGAATGATTGTATTACGTTATATAATTGACCCGTAATGCCATAACCCTGGATCTTGCGGAGAAGGCCGGCGTGCCAAACCCTATCAAATGCTTTGGAGATATCTAGTGCCACGGCTCGGGCTTCCCCGTTATTTTGGAGAGTTCGGTAGACTGTTTCCGTGATGGCTGTGAGCACATCGGCTGTAGATCTGGCAAAGCGGAAACCATATTGCTTGTCTGAGAGCAGATTATTGGATGAGGTGGTTAACCACCCCGGTATTGATTAGAGCTTCGAAGATTTTGCCGAAGAGGGAAGGAGACTGATAGGACGGTAGTTGGAAGGGTCAGAGGGGTCGCCGGAGTTCTTGAAGACAGGAACGATCGAAGAGGACTTCCAGCAGTCAGGAAAACAAGATTCCTTGAGGCAGTAGTTGTATAGTTTCGAAAGGGCGGGCGCCAGTTCAGGCGCGCATTTCTTTAAGACAATGGCTGGTATCCCATCTCCACCACTCGCCTTGTTGAGATCTAAATTGGAGATAACGCCCAGTACCAAGGTTGGGGTTATGTTTAACCCACTCAATATGGCCTCAGTTCTAAGAGGAAAGTCGGGTATGGGTACACCAGAAGAGTCGAGCGTCGAGTTGGATGAAAATTTCCGAGCAAGGCATTCAGCCTTGTCGGTAGAGGAGGTCAAGACTTCGAACTGGTTGAATAGAGGAGGTATAGAGGGTTTGCACTTATTCAATACACTCTTGCAGAGACGCCACTAATCTTTGGAGCCAAATTTGCGAGATGCAATACGTTCCTTCATTCGAGCCGCAAATAGTGACTTAGCATCATTTAGGACACGCTTACAATCGTTACGGGCCAACCCAGCGGTTGCACCTCCCTCATTGCACCAAAGAGGGAGGGACGGTGGAATATCGACGCCAGCATGACGTTGGTTTGCGGGGACTGGGCAGTTTTTTTTTAACCTTAGCCCATGTGCACGTGCTTGGAATCCCCACGAGTAAATACCAAGTGTAGTATCTGTTCTTTTTCTCTTAAAAGTAAGGGGTATGCCTAAACCCGGGGGGGGGGGTTCAGTACCTCTCTCATTGCACTAAAGAGAGAGGGTTGGTAGGTATCAACATCAGCGTGATAGTGGTCGTGGAGATTCTCCTTGGACTATAATGATTTACTCCTCACAGCTTAGATGTGGCTCAAGGTCGAGATTAAGGAGCACCAAGTGAAGGTTGAATTCACTACTCAGTTGTCACTGATTGAGCGAGACGAGCTTGCTAACTATTACAACACACTGAAATGCCTTTATCCTTGGACTATATGTACATATATGAACACCTAGCATGTGTCATCGCTTAACCTTTGAGAAGGGGACTTTAGGTGGGGTAAGGTGAATATAAGATCCATTGATATTTACTGGTATATTTTAACATTTTAGTAGTACAAGGCACTTTTCTATTAACCACTCATCACCAAGAATATCTCGAAAATAGGTCGGGCTGAGAATTTTTCAGCACCTACTCGTATGACTAATTTAAAAATTAATTTTCTCTGTTAATACATTGTCATTTGGTCAGATTTTAGAATTTTAGTTCGTGTTGAGAACTTTTCAGAACTTTCTTCTCTTTCCATTCGTGATAAAAAGAAATGTCAAGGTTTATACGTTGAGAAATACTCTCAAAAGAAATCAACTTTTCTGACCGCCTCCCTTTCTTCTATTCAGCCGATGGAGCCATCAGGTAGGTCTCATATCTTAAAATACAGTATAATTTCTTTAGCAAATACGTTCTAATTTTAAAATTTCAGTGCCTTTCAAAGGCAGTGTCAACTGTTGTTAATAGTAACATAACGCCTGATCAGCCATGTGAGACAAATATTCATTTAAAAAAAAAACAACTTTTTATGATAATCGTTCTCAAACCACTGGTAGCGATCCAAATGAAGAGATGAGGAATTATCATGATTATATGGTTTGCTATACAGATCAGCATCTTCATCTTTCTTGCTATACTCAGTTTTTTAACGTTTCGGTCATTGTACATTTCTTCAGGTGTCTGTCGTCCTACCCAGAATTTTGAACTGTAGATTGTTTTCATAAATAAGAGATAGGTTAGAAGATACTTCATATCAGTTTATACTCATCAGTTTCATTTATATTTGTTGTTTGTATACGTGTGGGTTATCCCCACATAGCTTGGCCAAGAAGTTTTGCCAAGAATTCGTTAGAGGGCGCTGTCATGTACCTATCAAAACGGAACGCTTTCTGTCTTTTTCCGCCAGCAAGCTGTCGCGACGACATCTACGGGACATTGTTCCCGAGCATAGGGATATATTTCCCCTTAATAACTGAACTTTATTCTCTCTCTCTCTCACACACACACACACACGTGTATCACCCACATAACTTCTAACTTAATGTTTTCTTTCTTTTGCATGTTTATTCGAGTATTTTCTATACTTGTTACTCTGCTATATAAACCCAAAATATAAAATATCATGTTGTTGAAATTGTCATCCATTTACAAGTGAAAAATAAACTTGTCTAACTAGGAGTAACACATACTGCAATATTTGTTGATCCCGGCGTGATCTCAACATTCACCGACTGCAACATCTTTTTCTTCCATTGAATCAAGCTATGTGACATTTCAACACGAACAAACCCTGAAACTTCAAATTCCAAGAAACCAGCAATACTTTAAGCCACTAGGTTTCTTGGGCAATCCAGTGGTTTAATTTTAGAGCTTCAAACTTAATATATATACTTAGGAGGCGGTGGAATTGTATGAGTATTTGGTGGTGAATATTTTTTCTGATTGTCTTTTCTTTCTTAATCAGAAGTTCCCAATATGGTATTTATCACTATGCTATGTCCACTGAGATGGTTATCACTGCCTAACATATGCACTGATTCTTTCAGTAGTTCTATTCTCTAATGTTTTCTTTTGGCCATTATCCTGGCTTAATTGCACAGAAGTTGATGATCCCCCTTTTGCTTCCTTATATAATCAGCCATGTCTGATTTCAGTGTCTCCAAGCTACAGTCTTCCGATGTTTCTCCATCGTTACTTTTAGGAAGAGGCTTGTGTTTCCCTTGTATTTCTTGCCACAACTGCATACGATAAAATGCACAATTCTTGCCACCGTTTTCTTCTGTTGTAGGGGCTCAGGAGAGATATCGCCGAAGAGTTGAATTGCTTTTGAGTATCGTCCTGATGCTGGATGGACCACAAATCCATTGAATCTTTTCAAAGCGACGTCTTATTTGTGATAGGCAGACCGTGGCAGATTATTGATGGCTGCCCTCGACACTTCTGACCCTACATTCATGAAATACTTGTTACTCTGGAGGCTGTTTCAAACGCTGATCATATCCGGTTTGCATATGTCTGGGTTGCTATTTACGAGTTTGGCGTAAGCAGTTGACGATCCCTTTCCTGATACTGGATAAAATCGAAGTTCAGGTATTGTCCAGTGAATGCAACAATCTAGATGCGCATGCCGGTCCGAATAACAAGGTATTTAATAATCCACATCTTGTAAATAACTCGGCCTGCTTCGTTGTCAGTACTGCATTCGTCCAAAGATACAACTCTTATAAAAAAAATATAGTAAGATATATGTGTTGCTCAAATTTCGGAATATTTAAACAGCGCGTGCAAACCGAATATAGCACAGACATTTGCCTCTATTCTTTGTGAGTCAATGTGCAAAACAGTAGGCAAGGGACTACTTCGAAGAAGACAGTGAAAACTAGGTGACAGAGTAAGTAGTATTTTTTCTTGGTTAAATTCCTTAAATTTGATGTTAATTTCGGATGTTGGAGAGAAAGTGACTGTGGAACTTTCTAACTTCTTGTTCGATGTTTGTAATTTATGTTCGAATACTCCCTACTTGAAAAACTAGTGCAGGCACTCAGTGGAAACGGACGAGAAATAACTGAACAGTACTAAAATAAAATAAGAACTAGATTATATCCCTTGATATGAGAACAGTTTACCGATGGATATTGAATAAAGGGTTTAGTTCGGAATTCCCTGTATACACCCGTTGAAGGCTGGAAGGCACAACGGCTGAAACGTTGTGCTAATAACAACAAAAATGGAGATAATAGTTCGAATATAAATAGTGTAAATAATGATAACTCCTCATCAAATAAATTCAGACAAAAGTGATGTTTGGACAGATTTTTGAAAGTAGGTCAAACTGAGAACTTTTTCGCACTCTTTTAGACAATCTGGCTAATTTTTTCGTTAACAAAAATCAAATTCAATTCCGTATTGCATCTGGTGCTCTACAATATATCCAAAAGTTTATCTGTAAAATCTACCGAACTTTAATTATTGCTGAGACTGACAGAAAATTATTCAAAATTGCTTCCCATTTTTATTTTCGGTTGGTTTGAGTTTTCTTCTCCATATTTTTAGTAAAACGCCAATTTCTGAGTCTAACTTGGACATGAGATAATAAAATACAAAAATGATATAAAAGGTGAATGACACGTAGAATAACGGAATCGACGAATCGAGTTCAAACTACGACTGGAATCATTTGTGTTCACTTTGCTCTAGTGCCCTTAGAAAAGGCATGAATCCATTTCTGTCTCTCCTCCACCCCAGCTATAGATAAATAGGACAGTCGGGTCACCTTAACCTTGTAAGGTAGTCCATCTTGGGATTTTAAAGTAAGCAACCCGGTTCCGTAAAGATTCACTTACAACTGAAATCGCAGCAATATAAATTTCTTTTAAACGTGTTTCATTGTATGTAGCAGATAAGGAATTTTTTATTATTAAGTTTTTCTAATGTCCTTATAGTTTTCTTTTTGAAAAGACCAAAGGAGTGCAGAAAGTGTCCGTAATGATTATTGTCCTAAGCGCTTTAGGGAAATTCATTAGCCATTTTAAAGGGCCCCGTTGTTAAGTTTTTCAATGTTTGTGTTCTTAGGTGAAAAACTTAATAATTTTTTTCTTGTTTGTCACATTCAATGAAACATGTATAAAAGAAAGTTTGCTGCCCAAATATACAATATGCTTCATTTGGAGTTTGCATGAATAAGAGAAGAATAAATAAGGCTGTTAATTTGAAAAAGGACTGTTTTTTTTTTTACTTTCTTTATAAAAAGAAAATATAAATCTTTGCCACAATGCTTTCCTCCTGCTTTGACATTGTCCCGTCATTTTTTGGCAAAGTTCAAATAAATAGGTTTTAAAAACTGTGTAAAATTAATCAAATCAAAATTTAAATTAATTTTTCGTTTTATCTTTGTATTTGGACCGGCATGAAAGTGTCTTACTCAAGATTTCCATAGCAAAAAAAAAAGGGGGGGGCTACCGGAGAGTGTCGAGTAGAGAGCAGATGAAGAAACTTACAAAATAAAAATAAATAATAAATAAAATAATAATTAAATTATCATTATAAATCTTTCCCTCGCCGGTTTAAGTATATTGTTCATTGTTACTGAACTGCAAGTTAAACGTAAAAAAAACAAACAAAAACCAAAAAAGAATAATTTATAAAGTGATACCTAGAGCTCGGATTGGTAAAAAATAAAATAAATTTTAAAAAAGTGGAAGAAAAGATGCGTTATCTGATCGATTGTTTGTCTTTTGTTTTACATAATAATTTAATGCTCAAGGGAAGGAAGATATGGGACCTACCTGATGGCTCCATCGGCTGCGTAGAAGAAAGGGAGGGGGGTCAGAAAAGTTGAGTTGAGTTGAGAGTATTCTCAACGTGTATACACCTTGACATTTTTTTTATCACGAATGGAAAGAGAGGGAAAATGGATTGCTTACAATAGTGACGAATATTGTCCGTGTTACTACCGCCACTCAGCACTTACAGAAATAGCAGCAGTAGTAGTAGTAATACGAATCACTTAATTGATAGTAACAGTCGTTGTACTAAATGCTACTATTAGTAGTATCAACATCGTAGATAAACATGACGGCTTTATTTATTTTTTAAGGAAACTTTTGTTTTGACGAAAGAAGCCGGACAACGAAAGAAACGAATAGACGAAAACCAATTCAATCAACGACAACAGCAATTCGTTCGATTTCGTCTACGTTTTTAATCACTTAATGGATTGATTGATTATTGATATATATTTTTTTTTCTTTATCCATTCGGATTACATTTTTGTTGTTTTGTTAATCATCATACGGTTTTTCTGTTCCGTTTTATTTAATAAAAAACGGAATGGTACATTTACCAAAAACCATTCATGTAAGTACCAATGAAAATATATTTGAATTCTTTTTCTTAAAAAGCATTTTTATTTTAATTAACTAATCTCCGTATTTTAGTTAGCTAATTAACTGGTTACCTTATTTTTCATTGCAGTTACCAAAAAAAGAAGACAAATTATAAGTTACGAAAGACCATGACACTTAGAGACTTTGTGTCTATATTTTTTAGTTCTTCGGAGTTATACACCGACTTTTATAAAACGTTTTTTCTTCTTACTTTTTCTATATGTGTACATTTATTTTAACTTTTAAAATAAATGTACACACGCATCTTTCCCATGTCTTAAAAATTTTAAAGACATGGGAAAGATGCGTAAGTACAAAATTCTTAAAAAATCATATATTTAATGAAGAAGAACAGAAATAGTGTATGAAAAAGGTTGTAGCAGAAGATTTTGTTAAAGACAGTTGAGTTGGATATATTGTGTATTGTTATGGAAAGAATTTGCTTCAGTTTTCAAACCTGCATCTTTTTTTAACTTGTGGAGAATAGTTGGAAAAACTTTAACAAGAGAGTTTGCATTGAATATTAAAAAAAAAATAAGCCCCTTTTAAAATTATTTTCTTACCTTTCGAAATTACTTAATTTCGTCTTTTTTCTTTTCTTTTTTTACCATTAGAATTCGAAAGCAAGATTATTACTTTTGACTTCATTTCAACAGTGTCGCGTTGCACATTGAAAAACTTAAAAAAATATTCTCTCATGCTCGTTTAAAATTCAAACCCTGTGGCCTAGGCTATCTCACTTCTTTCTCCCCAACAAATAAAGGACAACGAGGGGTGCTAAAAAGTTCTCGACCCATTTTTCAAAAACTGACCAAATTGCTGAACATTATTTCAAAGAGCTTGGTCATAGGCCAAAATCTTTTCCGTACCCCCCCCCCAATACACAGGGATACGCGCACACATGGTGTTAGTTAAGGCGAAGGTCTTGTCCCTTCTTCGACGCACTTGTTAGCTCAAACTGACCGATATAAGATAGCTTTTTATTTTTTAATAACGCACATGTACTTACATTTTTAGAGGACTTGGCAACTGATGCTAGATTTTTTTTTTATTTACTTTTTGATTAACAGTAACTAAAAATACCAACAGTGTATTATTAACATACCTACCACCAGTTGTATACTTACCACAATTCATCATACATACCCATTTACTGATAAACGAAAAATAAAATATTGATATAGCATAGATTTTTTTTAAATAAGCATACGTAGACGTTCTCTTTATTTTTTTTTGCCAAACTAATCTATAAAATTACAAATAAAAGGAATTAAAATTGCTTTCGCTGAAGTGGCTTGATGTCCGCTAAGAAGAGTATTATAACCCGGCATGGCAGATGCCAACGATAGAATTAAAAAGGAAAAATACATTTTCATTTTATTCTAAGTCTAGTCTACTTCAACTCTTTCTTCTTTACTGTGACATTATTTTCTGATTAGAAAGGTTTTATTGGCAATATAGTACCAACACTTATTCGTTACTATGTTTCAATTAATTTAGTATTAAAAATATAATACTTAGTAATTAGTCCACACAATGTTAAAAGTATTACAAAACAATGAATGGGCTTTCCCTTTCACTCAGTAAACGAAAAATTATCCGTTATTGTCCTAAAGTACAAAATAAAATATTTATTTGTGTGACAGTGACAGTATAGCAACATAATTATTTTGCATTAGGGTTAAGTATTCAATGGCTCTGTAGGTAATGAATTTATAACTCAGTCGGTAAGATATTTATGTAGTTACCGACTTGTCTCAATTTCAATTTAGTACCCTTTTTAAATGCTTTCTGCTTTCACTAAGTCAGTGTCTGGCTAATGATTCTTTTAAATTCTTTACGTATGTTATTGACGATATCTGTTTGTATAGAAACAATGTTATCTCCCTTGACAGCAGCGACCCTTAAGAAAAGAAAAAAGTTAATTGCGTTGGAAATATAGTAACTTTTTTCTTCTTTTACTTTCTGTAATAAAGGAAAGAATGTCGGACTTCACCTATTCATTCGCTTATCCTATTTGATATTTTAAAGAAACTTGTCACTACGAATGCATCTTCCAACATGAATCAATAACCATATTTTTAGGTCGTAGAGAAAGAAAAAAAAGAATAAAGACAGACGGATTTTTTTCTTACACGACATTTATTTCTGTTACTGTTAAAAAAAATTAAGAAGATGCTTACAAAGATTTTTTGTTATAAAATCTGTAACATCTCGACATGGACAAGAGATTTTTTTGTATTTGTTAGTTAACATTTATTTTTTGTGCAGATAAGCTATTCTTGAAAAATAATTAAGATGTCTATTTTAAAATTTTTGACGTGTTAAATTTGCCGCTTTCTTTATGAAACCGTATAACAAAAAAAAAGTCTTTCAGCGATGACTCAGAAATGGATCATATCCTCTTTCTTTAACTTTCATCCTTACTTTGAGTTTTAAAAATAACATTTTTGATCAGTCAACGAAATAGATTTTTATTTTTTTTAACAGTAGTTATATTTTAAATAATTGTTAGTTATTCGTTTTTTAATAAATACTTGTTGTGTGGGTGGTTGCTTCCACGCGACAAGTAGCGGAGTTGGGTGAGAAACAAACTATTTGACAACTGGAAATTACTGTGCGTAGATTGATGTAGAAGAATAATTGAGAATAATTGGCTATTCTCGAAGATAGTTTGATTCTTCTTCATTGCCAGCCCCGCCGTCTGAGGTGGGGACAAGTAAGAATTTGTAAATTAGAATTAATTTTTTTTCACATTATTTTCACAATGAGGAGGCCGAATGATTTTCTGGGACTCCAGACACCTCACAGTCCCCAGCGATGGACCTAATGTCTGCTTCTTTAAATATTTTTAATGCTCTGAACATGTTGGAAAAATAAAAATATCAAGATGATGGATTTTAAATTTATTTCAGTAAATATCAACATATCAAAAAAAAAAAGCATTCTTAAACTAAATATGAGTATTTGTAAGATAATTTCCGTAATCAAGACTTTAAGGGTTCTTATCTGAAATTCCTCTTTGTCTTTCTTTCTTTCTTTCTGAAATCTGTCACCTGTACCAAACAGTCCTAAATTTCTTCTTGAAGTTAGCTGAAAATATCATCAAAAACGAAAGGCGTTGTGATCTATGAGATCAGAAAATTTCCTCAAATGAATCCTGTTTTATTTTCACAACTAATGTGCTGTGATAAAAAAAAATACACGCAATCACACCTGTCTCCATTCTTACCGGTTTCTCTCGCTTTACAACCGTGTGTGTGTATGTGTATTGATCCATTCAATTGACATGTTTTGAAGTCGTCTGTGTTTTTAACAATATGGAAAAGAAAATATTTTTTAAGATAATTTGTAATATGAGGGATGGTAAAAATGTTAAGCTCTCTTAGGTTACACTTTCTTACACTTAAGATAATTTTTTATCATGCAGGAAGGTCGATGTGATTTCTGGCTAAAAAGTTCAGTCACTCAGTAAAGCCCAGCTCAAACAAAAAGTATAAGTAGTTTTTAAAATGTATAATATACGTCAAGATTCGAATGCTATCTGTTGTCATTATTGTTATTGATAAGTTTTAAAGTGGGGAAATTAACCAAAAATAGCCATAAACGTTCCTCCTAGTTATTTTTAACTTCTTAGGATCTGTCGTCATCGAAGATCACAATTTTTGATAAGGAAAAACGTCACATTTAATTTATAATAATAAAATGTTGATAAAAATCACATTTTATATTTTGAATTTTACTTAGAATCATAAAGGGACAAATGAAATCTGTGGGACACATAATGAGGAAAAAGAACTTGGAAAATTTGACACTCATAAGAAGACAGACTGAAGGCAAAAAAATAGAAGAAAGAAAGATTAACCTACCTAACAAGTTTGTGTACTGTAAATGGATGACAGGACAGAGACTAGAAGCCATATTAAGGAGAAAAAATACTGATTAGAGAGCTACGAAGGCTTTGAAGTTGTGGAGAGCTCTGATCGCCCACATCCTGAAGAGACACGGCACATAAAAGAACTAACACATTGTGTATACACTGACAAATTTTTCATTAGGTGTTTGCGAAAGAAGAAGAAGAAACAGGCTTATGACTTTATATTAACTTTACACCAAGGGACTGAGTGGTAAAAAAATCACACTTAAGCATAAATTTTGCACGAAAACATTCTTTGGTGACCGAACATTAAAATCTTGTCTGTAAATTTATTAACATAGTTCGAAATTTCCAGTTGTTCTCATTCCCAGCAGAGCTAAAAATTACACCTTGTCAGAAAAACCCGGATATAAAAGATTTGAAAATGATACTTAATTTTTAGCATTAGCAGTCATATTTTGAATATGCACATGTACTAGCTTAAAAGCCGCCCTATCGAGAAGCAGGGAGGAATAGATGCGATAGGCAACAATAAACTACAGAACTTAAAATAGTGGAATAAAAACTGAATTTATTTATTAGATAGATGCTGAATATAACATCAATCATTTATTTTTGTAATAATCGTATATCATTTCGCCCCAAGGTAGGCGATAATGTCACTAAGACGCAAGGGGCTACTGGTTGTGAAAGAGAAGAATGAGAAGAAAGAACCGGAAACCCAATCCTAAACAGGAAACAAGGGATAAACCTCTACTCCTGGACAAAAGACCAGACGATAGGCGAACCTATCTACTCCTATTAATGCTTGAAAATTTATGTAACTTTCAAATTTAATATAATTGAAATGAATGCGACATTACTTTCGAACAGTTATCAGGCTTTCCGAAAAAAAATTTCTCCTATTTATTTCCCTGGAAACAACAACAGATATTGGGAGCACAATAAAAACGTTGGGTAGAGTATGTGTTCAGCTACAAAACATTTCCACATAGTTATTGCCATTGGTAATACATCTTCACCCGTATGAACGAAAGTATGTGCATTATCACTTGGGACGTGTCTTGTCATACACATCGCTGTCACCGATGCTGAAAAGCGGTACCCACCGTTCACATCTACTATTTGGTTTCCGTGTCCATAAATATGGGTTGGTTGTCTGGTGGAAGTCATTGAAACATCTCTGCTTTATACGTACTTTTATGTCGCAAGCCATTTTGGCAAACTATCGTTCAGTTGGTAATTGGTGGGAAGGTTCACTCTCTACAGCCAGATCACCAACATCCGCCTTAAACGTCGTGATATAAAATATAAAATAGGAGACATTATTTGCGGAGCGATCCTTCTCGAAGTGTCTCTCGTGTTTTATAGTTGTTTAATGCCTGGATAGGCTTATTTTTTTTTTTTTTTTTTTTGGTTTAAGTATTTGTGATTACTTTTTCTTTCCCTCCCCTACACGCAGGCATATGTCTTTATATTAACTTTACACCAAGGGACTGAGTGGTAAAAAATCACATTTAAGCATAAATTTTGCACGAAAACGTTCTTTGGTGATTGATCATTAAAATCTTGTCTGTAAATTTATTGACATCGTTCAAAGTTTCCAATTGTTCTCATTCCCAGCAGAGTTAAAAATTACACCTTGTCAGAAAAAAATCGGATATAAAAGATTTGAAAATGATACTTAATTTTTAGAATTAGCTGTCATATTTTGAATATACACATATACTAGCTTAAAAGCCGCCCTATTGAGAAGCATTTAAGCTAGTTCTTTCAGAGGGCTCTTAATTGGGACTTCATCACACAATAGGCAAGGAGGAGTAGATGCGATAGGCAACAAAAAACTACAAAACTCAAAAATGATCACTACATTTTAGTATTGCTTTAATATTTAAACTTGCCTTTTAAATTTTGAACGATAATTTTTCTGCCGCCACTTAATTTAAAGACGATTTTATGTACGTACGCCTTTACTTTTCATATAACCAATTATTTTTATTTCATGGGTGACTTACGCTGGATTTCGCAATTAATTACGATTACTCCCAAATTTATTTCCAAGTTATAAAAATTGTTATCGTGCAAAAAACTTCGTCGCAAAAAAAAAAAAAAAAAAAAAATCACCGAAAAACTTGGGAATCCAAAATTTCAAGGATTGCGGCTCCGGCTTCGGCTCCGGTTCCGGCTCCAGGCTGGAATGTTTTTAATTTGCTCACGGAATCTGCCTGATTCCAAAATGTTGGGCTACGGCCTTTAGGAGTAAAGTTGAAAAAGTGTGACACGCTGACATTCGTATTTATTAAATAGAAGATGAGATATTTAAAAGTTAGAGAGTTGTGTCCCTTTAATTGAAAAAGAGTGACACACTGACATTCGCGCATATATATATATATATATATATATATATATATAGGTACCTCCACTCAGTTTCGATACCTCAGGTTTAAAATTAATTTTTAAAAATAAAAAAAAGCATTCTTGAAGCTTTCATTTTAGCTTTAATTGAGAGCTAAATGATTAAATTTACTCTTTCCAGTAAGCAAATACTTTGGTCGCTTTCAGAAAATCAATAAATATCGGCCATTTTTGTAAACAAAAATTAATACTCGGTTTTAAAAATCTTCCAAAAATAAAATATACTTTTCAGAAACTTTACTTGAGGAATATTAGCGTATTTAAAGTATAATTAATCTGATTTGAAAAAATATTATTTACTTTAAGTTTAAAATAACAAAGAAATGAATTTTTAAAACAAACAGTAGCGGTGATTACGCGCTTATCACCGTCGCTTAACACTCTGTCAATACTTAAAATCTGTCAATACCTTGACTATTGTTCTACGGAGACCTTATCTGTTGAAACATAATTTAAGAAAATGACTGGTTAGCGCCCTTTTTACATAATTTTTAACTATTCAGTAATCTTAAAAATATTCTCTGTAATTTTAGGAATGTTAAATTTACTATAGTCATCGCTCTTATTTTCTGATTATGTCGTGTATGGTCGACTATACTTTCAAACAGGAGTAAGTTACGTAAGATTTATATACATAATTTTTTTTTTAGATATTGGGTGTAAACCACTTTTGAGTTTTTCAATTTTTGGTTCGTAAATTTAGTTTTTACTTAATAATATCACCTACCCAGATTGAAGTAATGCAGAAGTTTAAACGATTTATAATGTTATAATTACAATTAAAAAAAAATGTAAACAGTTCTTTTAAAAACTCATTATTCGTAGAAATGTTTTTTTGTTAAGACAATAGTGTCCTTAATAAATCTTATTTATAAAAGCTATTAAAAGCTTTTCTAATTAAATAATGTTATAGTTTTATTGCATTTTTTATTTTATGGTTCAGAGCAGCTTTTGGTAACTGGGGGTCCTGTTTTACAAAAAATAAATAAATAAAAATAATTTAAATTCTCCAAGGAGTCCTGCTTTTAACCAATAAAACAAATTTTGAGATTGCAATTTAATTTCTCGAAATTAATTGGGTCGTAACATATGCAAAAAAAAAAAAAAAATACCAAGAATTAAAAAAAGAAATTAAAAAATAATTTAATTCATTTGTGAAGAAGTCCTGAAAGTTTCATTAAAATCTGATAGTTATTTGTTTTTTGCAAGAATTTCTAAATCAATTTGTTTTTCACCTGAAAAAAGGCACAAAAACACCAATCGTAACTATGTCGTCGACCGCTGACATAAAAAAAAAAAAACAAGATTTTTTAACCAAAACTTCGAACGTGCTAAAAGGGTTAAAAAAAATTTAATAAAATTTTAAAACCTACTCTCATTTTTCCCCTTAATAATACAAACATTTTGACGATAAAAAAATCGTTTTCATTAAGTATTGGACCTTTTTTTCATCATGCTATGCTGTTTTTTTTTTGTGGGGGGGGGTAGTGAGATTCGCTTAAAAATGAGCATACATGATGAAAAAAGGTCCAAAATTTTTACTCTCAAAATCTTTGTATTATTATTAAGAGGAAAATCCAAAAGATTTTTTATGCAAGAAATAGTTTTTGTAATTCTTTTTAGAACTTCGAAATTTTTGTTTAAAATCCTGGTGTCAACGTGGGGCCTTAAATTTATATGGGGAATGTGGGCGTCCTTTTGCGATGAAAATGCAATGATTTGAAAATTCTTACAAAAATCAAATAATTTTCGGATCTTAATGAAACTTTCAGGACTTGTTCAAAAATGAATTAAATTATTTTTTTAAAATGTTCTCTTTAAAAAAAAGATGGTAATAATTTCCTTTTACTTATGTTCTCCTCCATTTATTTAATTTTATGAAATTTCGAAAACTTCTGTTTTGTAGCGCTTACTGTTCATATTATAAGGACAAGTCCTAGGAGAGTTTAAACCATCAATTTTTTTGTTGTCGACAGATTTGTCAATATGGACGATTTCATTGATTTTCCTGATAATCAGAAAAAATTAATTCCAATTAATGTAAATTTGCTTTGAAAGTATTTTGCTTATTGGAAATATTAAATTTAATCTATTAGGTTGAAACTAAAAATAAAAGCTCCTAGAAGGATTTTCCATTTTTAAAATGCACTTTGAACCTTATGTATGATGTTTTTGCTCGTGGGAGGGTACCTCTACATACATACATATTAATCATTTCACCCGAAAGTAAGGCAGTAAAGCCACTATGACGCAAGGGATTACTGAGTGAGAGAGAATGTGTAAAAGCAATCTCTTTCTGTGTCATATATATATATATATATATATATATATTTCGTAAAATAAATCTCTATCTCATATATATATATATATATATATATATATATATATATATATATCGTAAAATAAATCTATTGGATGCTTTAGTACACATCATCAGTGATATTTCTAGCCGAGGTTAATTAGGGGTTTCGGGTCTTTCAACATCATACCTCCTCTCCCTGAGATCGATATATATATATATATATATATATATATACATACATATATAAAGAGAGAGAGAGAACGTACAAAAATCTATTATTACACAATTGACATAAGTTATTTTAATTTTTTCATTGAATAAACATTTTAATTTTATGATGTGTTGTTTTTAGTTTTTTTTTTCTCTATCTTAACTTTTGTTTTGAAAATCTAGGAAATCCATATTTTTATTCATGATAATGTTCAGAAAAAAAAATTTGCGGTTTCCCATGATGAGTCTATGTATTTCTACAGTAAACACATTAAGTTTCAAAAGTTAAGCCTTATTTATTTATTTTTAAAGATTTTATTGCATTCCCTTGAATTGAAGACTGGATTTTCCAGTTGTTTAACTGACAGAAATAACTAATTTAATATTTGTGTGAATAATTGTGTTAATTATTATCATAAATGTTAACATTTTAAAAGCGCAAACTATTGCTGAAAGAATTTGTTTTAAAATGACCAATTAGAAGCTAGAGATAGAATTCTTTAATATTAAATCAAGACGTCGGGGTCACCAACATGTAGGATCAATTGCCCTCACTAATTTATATTAGACACAATGCCACAAAATAATAATAAGAAGAAACAAGAAAATTTAGACAAGAGAAATTGTACAAATAAATAGATTTTTATATAACAAATGTACAAAACAACAGTTATGAATGTTGTTTAAAGTGGTGAAATAAATTTGTCTTTTTAGTTTTTTTTTTTTTTTTTTTTTGTGAGATAATGTTCCAGTTTGATAGACTGCAAGTTTTAAGGTAATTTGTGTGATTTGGAAAAATTTATTTCAATGTAATATTGTTTGTATTCAAAATAATGTGACTTACGTTGTGTTTGACGTTTGAGTGTCTGTCACTTCGTTGTTTGTCGACGTGAGTTTAGTTTGCATTGAATGGAGGCAATAGACTGTGGTTATACAGTATTTACATTAGTCGAACTATTGTCCTCATCTTTGTCGCCATATTTGTCACAACGTTTCGGCCTTCTTCAGGTGGTTGGAATTTCGAACTGAACCCTTTATTTCGATCACTGGTAGACTGTTCTAATTCCACGTGCCATGTTTTGATGGATGTCAGTTATCCACTGCCTTAACCAGGAATTGAACTCACCTTCTTTGGGTCTGTCACTGGATCTAACCAACGCCTTTATCCACTGTGCCATGTGTCCTTGAGGACATCTGGGTATGAACTTCTGAGTATTATAAACCTAATGTTTTCAGCATCATTTTTACCAGTGCTCATATTGCAATTTTTGCTGTTATCATTGCATGTCTTTACCAGAGTTCATATTGCAACTTTGTTATCATTGCTTTTCTCTGGCACTCCTTATTACTGGTTCCCATATTGTATTTATTTCTATGCTTGGTCGGCTCAGGAGAAGAAGGCCGGAGCGTACAACGGCCGAAACGTTGTGACAAATATGGCGACAAAGATGAGGACAATAGTCCGACTAATGTAAATACTGTACATAATACCTCATCTCAGAAATATAGACAAACTCAGACTGTGGTTATGTCAAAAAGGATTTTTAACTTATAGTCTGGACTTAAGTTGAAAATTATTTTATGATGAGTGTTGTCATGTAGCGTGTAGCTTTTTTGGTTGATTTTTCCCTCTCTCCTGTTTGTTAATTGTTTATTGTTCATATAAGCAATATAAGTCACATGATAGGCTCTAGAAAATGTTTTAAAATTTTGGCGCAACTGTACTGTTGATCAGGTCAAATAAGTGCCAGACGTGCGGCGACGACATGCCATGTGATATTTTTGAATCAATCAAATTACGTTAGTTGGGTAATTTGGAGCCTAATAATGCATTCACGAATTGCCCCACTTGGGGAACTACGGATATAGCCTGTTAACAAGAGAGACGCTCCAAAAGTAATTCGTCCGATTTCCACGGAGGTTACAGCCGATACAGGGGACACAGTGACACTATTGGATAGAGAAACGTCAATGAGTGCAATTCTTTCCGAACGGGGGAGGTTTATAATACTCCTATACTTCACATGCATTTTCATGTCAGATGCCATTTTGCCAGACTGCCACTTAACTGCTATCGATACCAAAGTATGAAAATATAATAAATTATTGTTCTTCCTCTGCTGATATCATGGGACAATCTAATAAAATAGGAAGCATTACTTTCGTAGCGATCACAGCGCGCATATATAGTAATTTCTAAAGAGTCGAATGGCTTGTATTTATAATTCGACATTATTTCTTATTACTCTAAAGTTATAAGAAAAAAATGTCGGATTGAAAATAAAATACTTAGAAACGATTTTGTTTGTTTCGGAAAATAAAGTTAGCATACATCGGCTTCGAGAGATCCGAACAAAAGATGTGTACATTTGGACTTTTGTTTGACTGTGGAAGTTCTCCGTGGCTGAGCAGTGTAAAGCACACCAGCTTAACGGTGGTTTCCCTCATATGGCAGACGCTGGAAGGCATATTTAAGACCCTCAAATGAACAGGACGGTAGACGTAAATTTACACTATTTACAAAAATCAGGGATGTCTGCTGAAACACGTGTACTCACTAACGTTTTTATAGTCATATGTATTATTGTACAGTAAGTACCTCCATAAATATTCTTTAAGCAAAAAGCTAAGAAACGCATTTAAAATAATTTAAATATCTTGTTTGAAGTTAAATGTTTTTTATTTGAAAGATAATAGTCGAAAGTTAATCTACAAAAATAAAAGAAAGTTTTACATATTTAGAGATCGCGACATCTATCAGAGAGTTGAAATGTAAATGTTTATTATTGCATTATTCCAAAATTATAACACATCCGTAAATAATGTCAACAACCAAGCACAAATAGTTAATTATTTAAAACAGTAATGTATAATATTATCCATAACTACATGTATAAGATTCTTGTAATTATTCTTATAATAAGAATGTCGTTTTTGATAAATGTTAAAAAAATAACTATAAATACGTAAAAAATGCGTATATTGTCGAAAGTTCCTTTTCCCACAATATAGTTCCTTGTGCTATGTTAATGCGTTATTGTCTAAGCATTACTGAATATTTTTTTTAAACATTAAAGTATATTTAATCACATCTCCCTAATAGTTGTCGCAATTACTTAAATAAAGATTTTAAGCGTCTTTAAAACAAAATATATAAATTTTCAAATTGACTTCTCTCCAGTTCGATTAGCTAATTTGATGGATGCCAGAGAAATTAAAAATCTCTTAAAAATCCAATATCTGTTTCAGACATTTTTGTTTCAAATAAAAATATTCAAACTACGGATGAATTAACTAAATTTTGTAAAAATATTACTTTTTGCCTAAGATATAATGAAAATACATTTTTCCATAGAATGTATGTCGTCGATTGTCCAGCAAGTTCAAAGGTCAAACAATTATTTTCTTATCACCTTTTTGCTACTTCCAAAAATGCATGCCATAAATCAAATTAAATATGAAAGACCAAACCTACCACAATCAAGAACTTTAAAAAGAGTTTACGAATATTTAAACTTTATGAAACTGAATAAATAATTTTAATTTTTTTAACGCAATCAAAGACTATAAAAATGAAAATAAGGGAGAAAAAGATTTAAAATCGTTGTGATACTGTATCACAACGATATAAAAAATTTCTTTTAACTGTATGTGTAAAACTTTTACACATACAGTTACTCATTATAAATATTTGGGGGCAATTTTATTAATTGCTGATGTTAAATATTTAATTTCACCCAACCAGGTCTTTTTATTTATTTTCGTAGGAAAATTTGTTAAAAGAAAAATGAACTAGAAAAAATTGATAAAGAAATTTTTTATTCCTTTTCGCTAGTAATCACATAAAAAACATTTGTAACGTCGCCAAACACCACGCAACTTCAATACAAATTCCTTTACCTGAGAGTTTTAAAAAATACAAAAAATAAGGAACTTATCCGATTTTAATGAAAATTTCAGCGATATTTTTCAGGTTAGATACTAACATATTTCATGGTAACCAAATCATTTCTTTATCTTGACTGTATTTTTAACATTATTATGACAAAAATTTAATTTATTAATCAAAAATATCATCAGTATAAGATTAGGTAAAATTTTCAGTAACTTTGGCGGCCCTTACAAGGGTCGTTAATTTTTTTGTCACAGGACATAATTCGAAATTTTATTTTTGATCTCACGTGGAATAAAAAAATTCAAACGGTTGTTATATATATATATATATATATATATATATTGAAGCTATATACATAAAACAGTTGAAACCTAACCTGAACAAAATAAACTATGAAAACTCCACAAATATACTCAAATGCCTATAATTGATAACAGAACCCATTGGTTTATGCCAACGGCTTCCCATACTTAACACTTCGCGTGGTCATGAGTGATGTCATGAGCCGCGGTGCGATTTTCGCTTCCAGCGTATCGTATGCACGAGTTTGTCGTTGCTTGGGAATCTTCCATGCAAACAAAAACAGACTATCATTATTGCCATGTCCAAGTATTGTTTAATATATTGTAATGTTATTGTCATCTTTGATGATGGCTTATGTAAGCAGAAAGCTTAGATAGCATTAAAAAAAAATGTATCAATATGGGGATTTTCTTTCGTCTTTCAATGATAACGTTATTAAGCTTATCAGACGATATGAAGGGAATTTGCATAAAATAAATAAACAAAACTTGTCTATATTATTTAATGAACGTGCATCAATATATATATATATATATATATATATATATATATATAATTTTATATAAAGTTTTCCAACAACGACCAAGATCTGAAATTGTTTTAAAATCCAATCGTAAAAATACATGTATTTTTTTTACAAACAAATATACGTGAGATTTTTTTTTTTGCGCAAACAAAAATATACACTACAGTATATGTTACTAAAATTCGGTATCAGCAACTCTCCACAAAAATATTTTTGAGTTTTCTTGAATTCTTTTCTCAAAACTTAGGATAATATTTTAAATGTGTTCATAATCGATATTAAATACTTTTTGTTAATGATGTAAACACCTTCGAAGATTTAGCGTCATAAAAAAAAATGTAACAATTAGGAACGTTCAAATTCACTAGTACGAATTAGCTATGAGACATGAGTTGGATGTAATTGACTCCAAAAAATACATCTTCTAAACAAATACGAAGAAAAAAGATTCAATACAAATTTCATTCATTAATTGATAAGTGGTGAAAATTTCAATGAAATGGGATAATTCTCTGATTTTTGGTAAATTTAAAAATATATATATTTTTTTCTTTTCATCTGTCGAAAGTGCGCACGATTTTGGAGCTACTCCATTTCCACACTTCAATTATTGCGTTAATTTAGGTGAATAGATTTATGGCTCAAGGGTTTGTTTTATTTTTCTGTTCAGCTGTCAAAAATCGACCTTAGATGAAGACTAGAAAATATGTTTTACCTTTCGCTAGCTAAACTAGTACAAAAACAATATCTTGTCTTTATCAATAATGAATGTAGCAAATTTGTGCAATGTCCTTTCTGATTGATTATAACACTATATTTTTTTATTACTGTTAGTCGATGATAGTCAATTAAGCAAAAATCTGTTGTAATTAACGACTACTTTAATGAGTCTAATGCTTCCTACCAACATAAATGTAGGCGTAAAAATAGCGGGAGATATTCATAGTTAAGAAATGCTACAGTGAGAATAATAATTAATCTCGTTTGCTTAACATAACTCATAAAGAGAAAATGATTAAATATCACGTTTTTTATGAACAAATGCTATTTTTCTCTGGCTCTTAAAAGAGTGAAGCCCTGGGGTTAAGTACTTTTAATAAATATACCAAAAATGATTAATTCCTGTAGCATTTTTTAGTTTAATCTAATATTTTCAAACACAAGCAAATTTTATAAGTAAGATTAATTGATTTGTTTTTTACGGCTTATCAACCCTTTGCAGGTTATTTAAAGCCAGAAAATATTTTTAGATTGTAAAATATTATTTTTAGATAATAATGATTTAGTGATACAAGTTTTACTAATTAATCTATAGCCGAGAAGAGGTGGATTCATTCATTTCCCACAGTACTTTGCGCGTAAGTGAATATAACAAACCCAACTGAAATTGGAACTCTGCTCTCCAGTTAACAATTCCAAGCCATTATCTATTGCACCACCCGCACATCCAAGCTTACAGCACCTGGTATTCCCAAGCGGTTAAGCTATCTAGGTAAAATCCAGTAACATCTGCGCCCGAACTCTGAAATTTTATTCACTATTTCATTTTATTTTTTTCTTTCATCCACCAATAGGAGTAGCCTATCGTCTGGTTCACACTCCTTCCAGTCTTTTGAACAGGAGTAGAGGTTTATCCCTTGTTTCCTGTTTAAGATTGGGTTTCAGGGTTCCTTCTAAAGTCTACTTCAACTCTTTACTCCCAACGTCTACGCATAAACTCTGAAATTTTATTCACTATTTATTCCATTTTTTTTTTTGCCCCACCAATAAAGTCAGCTTCAGCTTTATACTCCTAACGATTGTCATTTCCTACGTTAATATAATCCACACAGTAAACCTCTACCTTGAGGGGTTTGGGGGCCTTGTATTGCGTGAACATTATTAAAAAAAACCAAAAAACCTGATTGTTCGAGAACCAATGTTTCAACGCTATATGGCCGTAATCCCTTTGTAATATATCATCTGTACAAAAGAGAAGTTTGTTAAATACCAGAGTTGTATTTCTCTTCTGTCATACGCTTATGAATATATTTGAAGACATTCCAATAAAGTTCTATTGATAAGAAGAAAATACAATGTTTCTCTTAGCACAATGTGATTATGACAATTCAGAGTTATAAAAATACATATGGCTTCGCCTTTAATTACAAAACTTTATTTGTTAGGTTAAAATTAACGATATATATATCTAATGCAGCGAATGTAGAAAACTCAAGTTTTAAAATATTGTATGACATAGCGAAGTCGTTTCTCAAAAGAACATCACGAACGAAGTGAACAGGTGGGGGTGATTAAGTCGCTATTGCGCGGACCTAGTAGTAAGCATATAATTTGGCGCGGCTTTTTAATCAGCAAGAAAGAAGAAAATTGTGTTTCTCGTAAAGTTTTAAATAGGTTGCGCAATTGCTTCACCTACATACCTGGAATTTGACAGGAACTTTTTTTATCGTTAGTTTTGATCAAGTTAAGGATGTGAAAATTCTTTGTTCCATAGATTAAAAAGTTATTTATTAAAATTGTGATTTTAAAAAAGTGATCACAACATTCGTAGTTCTTTCTTTTCATTTGACAAAGAAATATGATCACCATGTGGAGGCACGGTGGAGTAATGTCCCGGATTGAGGAACCAGAGAGCCGAGTTCGAATTCCAGTCGAATTCATTACATTCACTTACCTTGAGAAAGATATGAAACCATCTCCCCACAACACCCGCTCCCACCACCGACACACAAATAGGACAGATTGGATTCTATAACCTTGGATGGAAATTGGTCTAGGAGAAGGAAATTTCTGATTTCAAACTAGCCTGGAGAGGGTTCGGCCTTGTCAGGCTATTTTGCTCAAGACTTCTACTTCGGCTGCAGTACATTGAGTGCCCCTAAGACCATAATGAGTTAGGGGACTTGTGATCGATCGATGATCAACTATAATTAGTGAGCCTAGAAAAAACATTATTTTTTGTGTATACCATCTTATTTGTCTGCAATACCTAACAACATAAGATATGCAGATAAGAAAGAAAGAAAACTACAAAAGCTCCTACAGAAGGTAGGAAAAGAAAACTAGAAGAAATGATTAAACATCAACTTCAAGAAAACTGAATGTATAGCTATTATTAAAAGGTTGATCCCAAAGTGTGGATTAAAAAATCAGATATACGAAAACCAAACAAATATAGAAATTTAAATATCTGCGAAGTGTTTTATCAGAGGACAGAAAGTGTGACACTAAAATCCGAAGGCGTATTGGCATGGCCAAAGATACATTCGAAAAAGTACTAAGAAATAGAAAATCTTCGCTGGAAACAAAAAAAGTACTAAACTGTTACGTAATATCTGTCTTCCTGTATGGCAGTGAATACTAGACAATCTCCTAAAAGATGAAGAAGAGATATGAAGCAACAGAAATATGGTTCTACAGAAGGATGCTGAGGATACCATGGACAGAACATGTGAGCAACGTCCAAGTTTTAGAGAAAATGGAAACAAAAAGGAAACTTTAAACTTCAGGAAGAGAAGTTTAGGTTTCTAGAGCACATAATGAGGAAAGCAGGCTTGGAAAATCTGATACTCATAGGACAGTTTGAAAACAAGAGAAACACAGGAAAACAACGCATAACATACTTAGTGAGCTTGAGTAAGTGGATGGCGGAACAAGATTTAGGAAAAATAACAATGACAATTTATTAAGAGCTGCAAGGTACAGGAAGTTGTAGAGAGCCATGATCGTCTTAGGGGATACGGCACATAAAAAAGAAGCACAAGAATATATAAGGCTAGGACGTCCTTCATAAAAAAAAAGAAAAGCATACCAAAACTTCTCCAAAGAATGTTATAAGGCCCCTTGTGGATGGTGAGGTCCTAAGATATAAATTTGTTTATTTTATTCTTAAATTCACTACATGTCGTCTGTAGGTATTTATCTGCGTGTCCACGTTGCAACAGAATGTGACACGAAGTCGGGGTTGAATGTGAGCTTTCCAGAAAGCTCTACAAAAATTGCTCAAACCACCTCGGCAGTTTCCCTTTTGGGCAATTCTTAGGCACCAGATAATGACCCTAACCCCTGAAGGAGAGGTTACTATCTGGAGGATGCCCTGGGCTGATATTAATTTCAACTTCCCCGGCGTAAAGATACTGAGTATGTATAATTCGCTTGGCTATTGTTACTTTTTTTCCTATTTAGTTTCATTGTTAAGAAGTTTAGCTTATATAATTCTCTACATGTCCCTTCGACGTCATGTAACGGTTAGCTCGCTAAATCACTTACAACTGAATAGTGAGTTCGATTCCCACTGAGTACCCCATACTTGCGGTCTTGTACCACATTTGAGCTATACTTAGTAAATCATTTGGTATCTCTCGATGATTAAGCTTTCAAATGGTGGTGGTGGTCGGATTCTCTACTTCGTGCATTAAAACATTGTAATCACAATTGATTGCCGTTCACTTCTGAATTTTTTATTTTATTTCAAGGGACGAGTCATCGCGTTCTAAACACTTAAACTAATTCTGTGCAGTGCAACCAGATATTCTTTTCATTTCCATGCACTTCACAAATTATAACGAGCGGTTTTGATGCCTAATTTAAGATAATGTTTTAAAATGCATACTTGGTATCCACGATCATAACATCTGAAACCAAATGTACAGTTGTATAGCATTTATATTATTAATAATATGGTAGAAAATATAGTATTCAGATTTGTACCTGAAATAAGCTTCAGAGTAAAGGCCTATGACACCAAAAATACTTTTGATACATTATATTTTATACATTTCAATCTTACTTTTATCTCTCATTAAAGAAACTATTCAAGTTATACACGCTTCTCCCAATAGTTATTTTCCAAGCATAGCTTAGATGTGGCACAAGGCCGAAAGTATGGGGTATCCAGTGAGGATCGAACTCACTTTTCAGTTGTAACTGATGTAGCGAGACTAGCTTGATAACCATTACACCACGCCGAGGTGCCCCACGCTTTTCCCTATAAGGAAGTCACTTGACCTTCATCAAGTGTTACCCTTCCTAATACTGTAAAATAGATATTGATATTCATTAAAACTAGCATAAAATTACACAAGGCCATGTGTGCGGAGCATCCAGTGTGGATCGGATTCACTACAGTAGTAATGACGTGTGTAACCAGCTTGTAAACCATTGCTCACAAAACAAGTTTTACGATCTTTTTCGTCTTTTTTTTTTTTTTTTTTTTTTTTGACCACGAGAAATCAAACATCAAAATGAAATGGAATGTAGTGATTAAAATCGTTCATTTGAGGGATATACAGCCCAGGTTATTCTAGAATCCGAAGGAAAAAAAGAAAAAAAAAGAAGAAATGTAAGATGAATTGGATATGTAATGTTTTCTAAGCTGAGCTGTTTCGGAACAGTTATAGAACTCGGTGCCGATCGAACTCGTTACAGAAGTATTTGATCTAGTAGGCGAGTTTGCTAACTATTGTTTCGTGAGGAAATGCACAAAGGAGTCAGTAAACAAAGCTGATTACAATATGAGTTCACAATATGAGGCAACAAGATAAAAAAAATATTGATTTTTGGGAAAAACAATCTTGTTAACTTTTGTTTTATGACGAGACATTATATTTCTTTAATAGGTTTTGGTTCAAGTAGAGAAGCAATTTGAACAAATTTCCTTTATTTCCTGAGAACCATTGCAATTCGACTAATTATTTGCTTGTGAAAATAGAAGGAAATTTTGAGGAAAAATTAGATTCATTTTCTTGTTCAAATTAAGTTCAAGAAAAATTAATGCAGTCGTATTCTTTTTCAGTGTTGAACATGTTTCCAGATATCTGAAAACGCCGATAGAACCGAGCCAAATGTTTTCTATGTTTGATTTTTCTTTATACATACCTAATGACTTTCCCCCCAAGCTCAAACATAAGGCTTGGAAGGAAACTCCCATCGATATTAGAAAGAGTAATAACGGTGGACTCGAGAAGTCTAATTTCCTGAAAAAACTTTTAAGAATAAAAAAAAATCAACTGACAGTAGTGTTAACTGTTCGGCCAATGAATGCCGAATGTTTCCTTATAAGAAAACAGTTAATTTCACGATTGCCTTTGGCAAAGTTTAACTTATAAACACAATAAGAAATGAACAATAATTAATAATAGAACGATTACCACAATATACTGAAATAACAATTATGAAGATAGAACATTGGTTCCAACCGCAAATATTAGCATAGGATTTTTCTTAGCTTACTAAAGCGAGAACTTTCATTTTTTATTCTGAAAGGAAGCACTTTGTAGATTTTATCTAGTTTATCCGATTTGCCAGCATCATTAACTTTGGCACTTTGAATTCATTAAGTAAATTAAACGGATTGTTTAGTTCTGGAGTTGACCGAGATTAAATAAAATTGCGGTTAATAGAGGCTATTTGTGTAATTTGTTATTTATTTATTTACTGATGGTCGCCCAATACAAGGCCCAAGAGACCCTCAAGGTAGAGGGTTACTGTGTGATATTGTATGAGTGCAAGAAAAGGCAAGATGTGTAGTTATTGGTGCTATGCAGGAAAGATAACTCTAGACTTGAAGAGGTCAAGATTTAATTAGTGAATAACATTCAGTGGGTGACATTAGAAGTATAGTTGAAATAGACTTTCGAAGGAACCGGAAACCCAATCCTAAACAGGAAACAAGGGATAAACCTTTACTCCTGTTCAAAAGATCGGAGAGGCGTTTGAGCCGGACGATAGGCGAACCTATCTACTACTATTCGTTTTACTTATTTATATACTTACTTTTCTTATCAAAATTTATATTTTTCTTCTTTTATTGCGTTCTTTCTTGAGTACATACGTTACGCTTTCATCGTATCGGGTGACGATACTGTTTGTGCAGTTTTCGGTGTTCTCTATTTTTTTAAATCAACTTATATAAAGCTTCAGTTCTTCGAATTGCAACATCTTGTAGGCAGTATGAAACTCTTAGACTTTCTTTGCTACAAGACATTCTTCGGAAAAGTGTAGTAACAAGTGGGATCAATGTGGTGATCCAAAAGTTGATTCTGAGAGCTTGGCTACTTGAAAAAATTTAAACTTGGAACAAAAGCAGCAAAAGCAACCAGTCAAATATGCACAGTTTGTGGAGGTGAAGTTAGTGATCAAAGTTATTAAAAAGCAACAGATTACGCAGTATTTCTTTCGATTAATCGCGTTAATTAAAACGATTACTTCGCTACTTATATTATTGTCAACTAAGACTTTTTTTGCGTTTATATAAGTAACAAATAGCTATAAAATTACTTATTATTTACTGCTAATTTGTTTAAATAATGCACTGACTATTGTTTGTGTCGCGTGGCAACAATTGTTAGTAAAATGATGAACTAAAATAAGTTAGCAAGTAATCGTTTTAAGTTCTCAAAAAATTCCCAAGATGAATTCAACTTGAAATGTATAAAGGAAAACCAATAAACATTAAGCTGAGATTTTGTGTTTACTGTAATTCGCTTGAAGCAAATCTGATGTTTGCGTTAATGTCCAACGCAAACAATGAAGTTACAGTTTGCACTTTAACTGCACCAGGAAAAAAGATAAACATTGGAGAAATGGATACTTTATGAATTCAGTAAATAAAATAAACCTCAACGAATCACAATAAAATTGTCACTTCTTTTGTAAAAAGAAAAAAAATCGATTATTGAACTGTCATAAGAAGAAAGTACTCAGAGAGCGTATAGCTCTGCCACTGTCAATAAAGACTGAATGAAAATCAGTTCATGTATAGATACAATGCAGGGGAGATAACTGTCAGCTTAGATTTTCCTGATATTTCGGACTATTTTCTGTCCGAAATTCTGGGATGAGGAGTTCTCTCTATTTACATGCGGACTATTGTCTTCATCTTCGTTTTTATTATCACGGCGTTTCAGCCGTTGTACTCACCGATAATTTTCAGACTTGTCCTGAAGGTTATCCGGATCGTGAAGCACGTAATAAATGCAAGAGGAAACAACAACCGAAATGTTGTCATAATAACAACAAAGATAAAGACAATAGTCAATATGTTAATAATGCAAATATTGTCTTAATATATCAAATCTCTCTTCTAAATCGAAAAATGATTCGTAGATTCCCCTCCCCCAAGTTAATCAATTGCCTTTTTCTTTGTTCAGGTCTGCAATTTTACACGTAATGTCTTTGGCATTAATTTAGAATTTTTGAAATATTATGTGAACAGACATAGCTGACCCCGTAACCTCTCTCCAATTTTGACAGTGGTAAGATATCAGATCCTGTTTGACAATCAAAATAGATCATACGCCTTGCAAAGTTAATTTTTCCTGTCATTTCAATATCAATAAATGAAATAAGAAAAATAAATGCACAAACATTTTAGTTGGTTTATATCTTCCAATCTAGTCAAAACTATTGTTTATTATAATATATAAAACATTATTTAATTGACAAACCGCTCTATCTAGGTACATTAAAAAGACCGCTATCTAATGATGAAACAACGTTTGTTTTTCAATATGTTGTCCTCCCTTCTCAACTTACATAATTCACTAGTGACCATTAATCGCATAGGTCAAACGTAACACAGATGAAAATTTAAAATCAAAATTCAACTAATAACTGTATCAGGCTAAAGACTTATTGATCCACCGTTGTGCATAAATTGCAAGTGCCTGCCAGTCAAAAGGACAGGATGAAGTGTGTCCGATTTCACACCTTAAATTTAAATGTCTTTCTCATGAATAACATTTTACGTCCGTTTTCACAGGGCAAGAATTTCAAAAATATTAACTTGGTTCAAATTTCAAGTATAATAAGAATGTCGACAGTCTGGTTCTTTGTAAGCTCGTGTAGTTTAACATTCTCAAACACTCGGTAACCCCCTTGCGTCTTAGTGGCTTTATTGCCTTACTTGGGGTGAAATGGTTAAAAAAGAAAATCAATGGCATTGCATAAAGATGTCAAACGGGCAATTTTTAACAAAGGTAAGGTAGAGACATTGTTCCCCTTTTTAAAGGTTCAGTTTAAGTCAGTGATTCCGAAGTTGGAGTAATTGCAATATTTGGAGAGCAATTTAGAATTTGGGCGAGAAAAGTGAAAAGTATTCAGTCGTTGAGAATTTAATCATTTTATGGTTTAACTGATTCTTTTTCTTTTATGTGCCATGTTCCTTCAGGACGTAGGCGATCATGGCTCTCCACTTCCTCCTTGTAGCTCTCAACAAGTTTTGTCCTCCCATACCCAGTTCCGCCTGTCAAGAATGTCACGAATTGCTTTTGAAATGCGTCTTTGGCCATCCCAATGTTTTTGGATCTCAACGTCGCACTTACCGTCCTCTTCCCATATATTTAAATTTCCGCACTTGCTTGATTTTAGTGTCCCCGACATGTAAATCGCATTTCACGCTCATCTTTTTGCTGATAACCATACATACTGTCTTCTTGTAGTTTATGCTTAGTCCCTTCTTCTCGCTCTCCTTCGCTACCTTCTTTAGGAGGTTTTGTAGTTTCCTTTACGTGGCTGCTATCAGCACTGTGTCATTTGCATATCTTATGTTGTTAATATTGTGGCCGCCAACGATGAATCCTGATAGGATTTCCAGTTCTCTCGGAATTGCCTCATTGTATAGGTTGAATAAGTCCGGTGAGAAGACACACCCTTGCCTTACGCCCCTTTCTACTTTTGTATATTTGCTGAACTCATTTATTATCTTTATGCAGTCGGTTTGCTGCCAGTATAGGCTTTTGATTATTCTAATGTCTTTCCCAAATATGTCAAGGTTGCTGAGCAGCTCTAACTGATCTTTGTGGCGTACTTTATCGAACGCCTTTGCGTAGTCTATAAAACACATGTGGACGTTCTTCTGCATTTGTATTGCTCTTTCTGATAGCATTCTGAGCGTGAATATCGCGTTACTTGTTCCGGTGTCTTTAACGAACCCGCACTGTCCTTGTCCTCTCTCTGGCCTGATTCTGCTGCGCACTTTATTCATTAGAATACGGATGACGAGTTTTGTTATGTTGCTCATTAGGCTGATTGTTTGGTGGACTTCACATTCGTTTTCGCCTGGTTTCTTAGTGCTACGAAATAGATCTGCTATCTTCCGGTATATCTCCACTGATGTAGATTTCATTTATTATTTCTGTAATCTTGTCTATGCCAAAATCATCTCAAGATGTCAGCATCTCTGTTACAATTCCGGCTGAGCCAGCCGCCTCGTTTCTATTCAATTTGGCCAGTGCAGCTTCTACTTTTGAATTTAGAATTTCAGGGCCGTTGGTAATTCTGTGTACTGTCGGTTGTTCTTTTTCGCCGTGGAAAAGTTCTCCAATATATTCGTTCCATCTCGGAAGAATTTTTCTTCCTTCTCTAATATGAGCGTTCAATCCTTGGATTGTATGCAGCATGTTGACGAACATGTCTTCTGTCCCGTTAGTTCCCTTATTTGTTTATGGATATCTCCTTTGACTGTGGTAATCAATCTCTATTTCTGAACATTTTTCGTTTAGCCAACTCTTTTTTAGTCTGCCTGCATTTGGTCCATATTTCGCTGTGTAGTTTTCTGTATTCCGTTCCGTATCTTGGCAAAGTTTTCTGTCTTTGTATCATGTCGAGAATCTCATCTCTGATCCATACATTTTTTCTTCTTTGTCCATTCTCCTTTGGGATAATATCGTTTGCTGATGTCACTAAAGCTTTTTTTTTAGTATGTCCCATTTCGAGTTTTCATTTCTATTTTGTCCCTCAATGTGGGTGCTGCGTTAGGCTTCTTCAGTTTCTGTAGTTTACATATAACAAGGTGATAGTCGCTTCTGAAGTTGACGCTTTGGTAGATTTTGCAATGAACCATTGCATGCCTGAATCTTTTGTTGATAGTTATGTAGTCAATTTGGTTTTTAGTTTCTCTTCCCGAGCTTCTCCATAATCGTCTCGGATATTCTTGGAACCCTGTGTTGGCTATTACCTGGTTATTGGCCGTGCAACATTGGACCCGTTTTTCTCCGCGTTCGTTACCGGTTCCTAGTCCGAGTTTGCCAGCTATCTCCCTTGCCCTCTCCCTGTCTACTTTGGCGTTCAGATCTCCCATGATAATTATGACTTCTTGTGATTTGCAATGAGCCTTGGCGTTGTCTAGCATGGAGTAGAAGGGTTCAATTTCTTCTTCCTTATTTTGGTCTGTCGGTGCACTATTATGATCGCTATGTTAAAAGGCTTTCCTTTCAGTTTGACTACCAGAATTCATTCCGATAACAGATAGTATCCCAGAACATATTTCTTGAATTCTTGATCTAGTATCAATCCTACTCCTTTATCGTTTTTCTCACTGCTTGCATATATAATCCTGTGATTGCCACTGACAAAATCTCCGTTCTTTGGCCATCTAGTTTCACATGAACCTAAAATGTTGATATTTAGTCTACTCATCTTCCATTTTTCGAACTGGTCTAATAAAAAAAATCTTCAAATGTGTTCAGATATTTAACATTTTTGCTTTTGGGTGTTGGACGTGGTGTAATAAAGGTTGTATAGTGGTGTAATCTACCCCCGTAAACTAATGAAAGTGTTCGGTTCAAAATTCCAACGGACATAACCTGAGGATGGCCGGAGTGTACAACGACCGAAACGTCGTGAATATGGCAATAAAGATGAGGACAACAGTCCAAACGATGTACAGAACTAGGACTGTTTTTATTTTTGCTTGTTCCATTTGTTTGTTTATTAATAGAAGTAGATAGACTTTCCTATCGCCTAGTCCATTCTTTCTTTTGCACAGGAGTAGTGGCTCATACCTTGTTTCCTATTTAGGAAGGAGTTCTTTTCCTTTTCTCAAGCCTTAATAGTGATGCTGTCATGAATTTTTTGTGATATGTGAGAATGGTAGCAACGTTTCTTCATACTGAGGGTACTGGGTTGACAGTTTTCTGGTTGCTGTTACCGACTGGTAGTTAGGAGCCTGAACTCTTGCGTAGCGTCTTGAGAGGCTGCTCTGATCAACAGTTGCATAGTATCCGAGTTCTTGCAATGCCATGCCGCGTATAGTCGAGTGTCACTGCAGTATCTCCGGTGAACAACCCCGAGGCCACACTATGTTGTAGTCTTTGCCAGTTCCCTTCCTGCATATTTTACATTAGACGACCGACTGCTACTGCTACCCTAGGCCTTTCCTTGCCAAAACAACACACCATGACGATAAGATACCAAAGATATAAATCTAAACCAGCTCAACAAAAATCACCTAAACCCCCTCAACCATTCTTTCTCCAACATTCGTGGTGTTCGTACCAACCTCTGCAATGTGAAACCGTTCATCTTCGAAAAGTTTCCGGATATCCTAGCTCTCTGTGAAAATAATCTTAACTCTTCAATCCCCTCCTCTGATTTATCGATTCCTGACTATCTTCCCCTCCTTAGGAAGGACTCTAATGTCTAAATGCATGACCTGGGAGTGAACATTTCCCGCTGGTTAGGGAATCTCCACACCACTCTTTCATGTGTCGCTGCCTACCTATAATTAACTCAGTCAGCTATCTCTTCTTTCTCTACCGTTCTTCTTCCTCTCATGACTGTTGCGTACTACATAGTATTTCTGATAGTATAGACAAGGCCATCTCTCTTTACCCGTCTGCAAATATATTTGTGTTCGGTAACTTTAATGCCCACCAGGTTGCTTAAACACCCCGTCAGTGACCCCGTTGGCATCCACACCCTTAATTTCTCAATCTCTCACGCAAGTGGTGGACTTCCCCACGCGTTTCCCCAGTAACCCTGATGGACACGCTTCTCTTTTAGATCTCTTTTTTTCACCTCTATCCCGGACTCATGACGTACATTGCAGCTCTGCCCTCTTGGCAACTCTGATCATACTGTTGTGTCTGTAAACATCTTTCCTCTTCCCTACTATGTTATCAACGTGCAGATTGGGACTCGTTCCGTGACTTCCTTAGTGACGTCTCCTGGAATGCAGTTTTTAATCACCTGTTTATAATTGTGCGTCTGAGGTCTTCTCCTGAATGAAAGCCGGCATCGATGCTTTCATCACAGCAAGGAAATAGCAAGTTAAACCGCATTCATGTTGTTCTCATCTGCACGCAAGGCATGTATAGCTCACAGAAATCACTTCTTCCGTTTGTATCAGAGCGCCACGTCTGATTGCAACAGACGTTTCTTTGTCTGTGCTCATAATGCGTGCAAGCGTGTCCTCAAAGAAGCGAAGTTGCTGTTTGCTGATAAAATGAAACAACATATAGCATCTCGCAAGTTCGGTTCTTAAGATTATTGGCGGCTCTGCAAGAGTGTGCTGAACAACAGCAAATCCTCCATCCCCCCTCTATTCAATCAATTCGAAGTCCTGATATCGACAGCGGATAAGGTCGAAGGCTTTGCTCGGAAATTCTCTTCCAACTCAAGACTCGACTCAATTCATCTGGAGTACTCACACCTGATTTCCCTCATAAAACAGAGGTTCTACTGAATGATATACGCATAACCCCATCACAGGTCTCAGACGTTATTTCTAAATTAGACTCCCATAATGCAATTGGAGGTGAGTGGATTCCAGACGTCGTCCTAAAGAAATGTGCTCTCAGGCTGGCTCCAGTTCTCTCCAAACTCTACAACTATTGCCTCGCAGCTTCTTGCTTTCCTGCTGGTTGGAAGTCCCCCTTTGTAGTTCCTGTTTTTAAGAACTCTGGAGAACCTTCTGATTCCTCTATCACCCTATTAGTCTCGTACCACTTTTCGACAAAGTATTCGAGACTTTAATCAATGCTGATGTGGTTAAGCATCTTATCTCTCACGACCTATTTTTTGACAAACAATATGCTTTCCATTTTGCCAGATCTACTGCTGATGTGCTAACGGCCATCATTGAATATGTATATCAAGCTTTTGATAATAACGGCGAAGCCCGAGCTGTGGCTCTAGATATCTCGTTTGACAGGGTCTGACACGCTGGTCTTTTATGTAAACTTCAAGGCTACGGTATTAATAGACGTGTAATTGATTTAATCAAATCGTTCCTATCAAATTGTGAAATGAAGGTCCTTTTGAACGGGCTCGCTTCCAGATCCTTTCACACGAACACCGGTTCCCCACCCCAATGCTCTATCCTGGGTCCTACGCTGTTTCTGATCTTCATTAATGATATCTCTGATGTCATCAGTTCCCAAGTAGGCATTTATGTTAACACTACCATTTACTTCTATCTCAATAGCAAATCAGTCAAAATTGACAAAGTCGGCCGCTGCTCTTGAAAAGGACCTCAAATCAGTAGTTTTAACTGGGGCAGGAAATGGGTCGTAACTTTTAATGCCTCCAAATCGAAACAGCTGTCATTTAACCACCATAGATAAACTTTCCTCCTACCACCAACATGGCTGATGCTAGACTCATGGAGAGCAACACACTGCTGCGGCTTCTTGGCCTCGCATTCTCTACTAACTTAAAGTGGAAAACTTTCGTCGAATCAATAGATGCATCTGCTGCAAGGAAAGTTGGGTCACTGTGTCGTGCCAGTAGGTTTTTCTTGCCAGAGTTTATCTTAAACATTTACAAATCTACCATTCGTCTGTGCATTGAATACTGTTATCATATTTGGTTAGGTGCTTCTTCTCCTCATCTCGAGGTTCTTGACAAAATCCAAAGAAGGATCTGCTATGTAATCGATCCTGACTTTGCATCTCTACTTCAGTCACTTTTTCACCGACGTGACGTGGCTTCTCTTTGTCTTTTCTACAAATATTTTCTGACGTGCTTTTTATATCTGGTGCCCGGACTATGTGTGTTTAAACGTGTTACTAGATTCGCATCTAGGTCCCACCCTTTTACTGTTGAATTAGGTAACCACCACTTCTACTCCAACAGTTTCTTTTCTCGCACTTCTCGCCTGTGGAACTCCCTTCCGTTTCCTTGCTTCCTTGATAAATACAATCTTCAACATTTTAAACGCAACGTCAATCGTCATCTTCTATCTTCTTGGACCCTGTTTAGCTTTTATCCTTACCTCGGTCCTCTCTATACCCAGTCTTTTCTCTCTCCTTCACTCTCTGTAATCCCCTGCGTACTAGTGGCATTCTCGCCTTGCTTGGGGTGAAATGATTAAAAAAATGTTATTTACTGAGTTTAGGATAAGGTTACAAGTATGGTGTCTCCAGTAATGATCGAATCATCTATTTAATAGTAATGGTCAATCAGACAAGTTTGGTAACAATTTCCAATTAAATCGTTATCATTAAGAGGAATTCAAATTTGGTAGCATGTGTGACTAGAAGAGAAAATGATATAATCAAGCAGTTAACTTTCAATATCACCAAAAATAAAAAGATTGGAAGAAACTGCCATCAGTATTACAAGATCTACAACAGTTAGTGTACTTTTAATTTTTAGTTTAATTTCCCGAAAATGTTCTTTCAAGAAAAGATATTTATAAAATTCAATCGACAGTATCAAAAACTGTTCGGTCAGTGAATGCCGAATATTTCCTCTATGGAAACTTTCTTAGTTTACCAATATTGTTAAATTGAGAATTTAACACACATACACATATAAATCGTCATCAACAGAGAGACTTTCGCTGTATAACAGCTCATCAGTGTGGCTAGACCCGGAATCGAAACCCGAATTATTTGGCATCAGTCGGAGATTTTTACCCCCTAAGCCCGGAAGATAGGAAGGCGAATTTTTACGTATCTATTCTTCGAATAAACACGCCAATGACCGAGAGGGCTTAATTCATGGAAGAGCTTTTCAGTAGCAGTCATTGTTTACAAATTCGCGCTATATATATATATATATATATATATATATATATATATATATATATATATATATATAGCTTTACGGCGACATCACGTTGAAACAACGATTCCCATACGATCACCGAAGTTTAAACAATGTCGAGCCTGGTCAGTATTCCCACCTGAGAATACCAGGTGCTGTACGCTTGGATGTGCGGGTGGTGTAATAGATAATGGCTCGAAATTGTGAATCAGGAAGCCGCGTTCCAGTTGGGTTCGTTATATCCACTTACGCTCAAATACCCTTGGGAAAGTTATGAATCCACATCTTCTCCTCTAGCTATGGATAAATTAGTAAAACTTGTATCACTAAATCATAATTATCAAAAAGAAATTCATACCATCTAAAAATATTAAACAACCTGCAAAGGATTGATAAACCGTAGAAAACCAACCAATCAATCAATACAAATAAATGTAATTTATCACTTAGTTGATTGATGTTATATTCAGCTTCGTTCGCACCTCGGCTCTAAATTTTCGCAGATGAACTTTTTGGTAATTGTACAATCCACTCTTCAGGAGGTTTCAGCAATTAACTGCTATTTTTTATTTTTTCAATTTGTGCTTTCTTTATACAAAGTTTGATGATATAAGCATAATTGCGTCAGTTGGGTTGCCCTTATCATCGGCGTTAGGTTGATTTTTTTTCACTCTTTTTGCGTGTGTGCGCACGCGCCTCTTTGTATGTGTGCAATTCTCTATCTGTCAAACTCGCTCCTATTAAACAGAGTGGGTCATATTTTGTGCATCAAAAAGCCAAGGAAATTGGCTTATATATTCGAAATTATTATTAAAATCAACCGGGCCATGCTACATCACGGAGTCTACCCCACACTCATCATTTTCTTCATATTTGTAAGGATGAAGTTCCACTTAGACAGCTTTTCTCCAAGATCTGCTACTTTGTGGAACAAACTTCCGCGTGCTTGGATTCTTCCATGAAAACTCCAATCTTAATTTCTTCAAATCGAAAGTCAATCTTCACTTACTTCTCGCTCTTATGTTCATATCACACAACTCATTCAGCATCCCTCTACCAGTAGTGGCTCTTGAGCTTTATATTGGGTGAACCTTAGTATTAAAAAAAGGGTTTGTCTAATCTTTTTTCATTGTCAGACATTCGGATCCAACTTGTAGAGAAACTGTTTAACGTTCATAATATTTTTATTCGAGTACCTTCGACCATATCTAGTGATTACTAGTAACGTTAATATTATTAGTAAAATGGAAATATTTTATAATATATTGTTTAATATGGGTTGCTTCTTTTGTATAATGATAATCTCGAATATTTCGAGTCTTTTTTTTACAGTGAGTTATGTCCAGTATTTTTGCTATCCACTGTCCTTTACCATAAATTAACACTTGCATTTTGATTGTTTGCGATGTGATATGTTCACGAATTGCGATAGTTTCGATCAGTGACATGTTAACCTACGAGAGAGTATGGTACTTGTGTGACCACTGGAATAATTTAATGTTTTTGATTATTGAATTTGGAGGTGTAATAAACAATATTGTTTTATATAGGGGTATTTTTATGTCCCGATCGTGATAATAAGGTTCGTTAACTATTTTGAACTTTATAATAAATGATGAAAGGTATTTATTGGAATCATTAAGTGATATGTACCGGCAAATTATATTTTAAATGACTTTTTTTTTATCTTTCTTACGGTTAGAATACATCTGGTTACGGTAGAAAAAGTTAATGATGTTTTTATTCTTTGTTTATATCAGGATGGTTGCTTGTGTTATTTTTCTAAAATTCCTTAAAGCTAACTTCATTAGTTTGTTTTATGTTGCTCACTTTATAAAATAATGTCTGTGAAGAAGAAATTATTTTTGCTCTGTTAATCATATTTTCTTTTATTATAACAACTAATTTATGTCAGAGAGGATATTCACTTTTGTAACTGAGAAAACAATTTTTGTTATATATAGTGAAGTAGTAAAATTCTGACTATTTACGGCGACTAAAATGTCAAGGAAAGAGACGCTATTATTATTAGAGAGGCTCTTATTAATTTTCATAAGAGTAGAACGTTTTTTTTTTAATTTCATCTAGGTTTTTTGTTAGCATGAACATGTTATTGATATAATAGTTTTGACGAAATTTAAGGCTTTGTTTTCTCCGTTAGTCAAGTAGAAATTGGAAATGGGGCTGAAAAGGGGAACCCATAGCTACATTATCAATTTGCATGAAAATATTACCATAATGATAACAAAAAGGTACTTGTGTCGTTGCAAGATAGAAGTTTACCTAGAATTGTTGGTCTACTGTATTAGGAAGTTAGAGTGAAAAATGCTTATATATATTTTTTTATTACAATGTCTATAGTTTCTTTGACAGGAACATTTGGCGAAAATAATTTCAGTGTTTGACAATGCCAGATGCCATTATTAGGTTTGAGTGCAGTATTTCAAGAAATTTGTTGATGGAATTAACATTATACTTATTGAGTAAGTATAGTAGGATCGGTTGGCTTAAGGGGATTTTTATAAATAATATACAGGAGTAGGGATTTGTGACATTATTGAACGGAGAGGCGAGATAGGTTTTTGCGTTTTTTACGTTCCTATATACGTAGCCGGGATAATACTCACCCATAATTTTATGAAGTTTAATGGATCCAACTTCGGCGTTGTTATGAGTGTTGTGATGATGCTGGTGGTGTTTTTGTTCAGTTTTTTTTTTCATGTTAGCTTTGTTGTCGTGAGTAGATTCTAGTTTTGCATTGACGTCGGTTTTGTTTTAAAATAATAAAAATGTTAGATTTATCACTCTTCCAAATTGCATGACATCGATTGTATAATACGCGTACGTTTGAATTTAAAATGTAATGTTCCAAAAAATGATAGAATGTAGCCAACGATGCTTGTCTACGATACTGGTAGCATTTGGTATAATGAACTTGCACAGTTAAGCCATAATTTTGATACACAACAACTTTTTCAAAAATTAGGATAATAATATAGAAATTAAACAGACCGACCTTGTCGGTTAAAATTTAGCAAAACCTGTTTATGCGTTTGTGTTTCATTATATAACAATTAATTTTAGCGTCGCGTTTTATTTTACAATCTAAGGTTCCATTTAACACCAAGCAATTTGCTCGCTAAACTACATTTTTCTAGAAAAGTGATGGTCATGAAACATGCTTTTTCAATTATCAAAAGTAAAAATATCCAAAGAAAGTGAACTTGAAACAAAATTAATAAAAGATAAGGTATTAGTATCGCAGTCACACTTCTTAATTACATATTCTGTTATGGTAACACGAGTGGCGTCGAGTTATGCCCACAACAAGGTTAGCACAACAGCCGAATATCCATTACTAAACTATGAAACCAGGTTGCGTAACCTATATATATATATACACAAATAGCTGGCCACTCGTATTCGAGGCTACCAGTCTACTAGGGCGGCTAGCCAATCCCTGTGGTTTTTACTTCAACTATGCTGAACAGACCTTTGTTACAGCTTCTGGGAGAGAACGTGTTATCTGGCGTGATCAACAATCTGAACAAGGCCAGCGGTCACGATGTGTCATTGAGCACGACGTGTTCCGTCTACCCAATTTCACGCACAAGGCTTGGGTCAACTCGTGGTATGGTTTTCAGGCACTTTCCAAAGGTGCCCCCTCCAGACCGATAACATCAAGAATCTCCTGACCAATCAACTGTGGTGAGATTCGAACCCTGGTCTAATGGTTAGAAAGCGAACCTTCTAACCATTCGGCCACGTGATAAACAATACCGAAGATTTTGTTTTGTCTCTTAAATAAAAACGGTCGACTGCAGGGTAACGCTTTTAATGAGAGTAATCTTTATAATAAGAGTTCAGTATTAAAAGATGGATCCATAATAGGAACAAATAAAATTAAATGTCCACTCAGAGTCGAGACAACTTAATTTTATTTGTTGCCATACAGAAAGAATTCATCCGAACAAGTTTTGTGAAATTCAACCGACAATGTTTGTTTAATTTTTTTATCATATTTTCCAATTCAAATAAGATGTTGTAAATCGGGATCAAAATTATGAAGAAACTGTCCAAAGTTAATGTTTTACTCTGTTTTGTTCAAATACTTTCGACCGTTTCAGTTATTATCAAGAAGTAGGTGTTTTCAGTGTGGTAGACAAAAATTTTGTTGGCTATTTCCTGGCACTTTTTAGAGCGCTGAAATTCGAATTAGTTCAGGGTGACGTTATTTGTAATGGTTAGAATGGGCTAGACTGCACCACAAAAAAAAAAAAAAAAATGAATAAATAAATAAAATCTATCAATCATTTATACCAGTGCTTCTCAACCTTTTTCAGTCCATGGATCATTTTTTTCTTAAAAAAAAATCAAATAGACTTCTCCTAATTTTACTTTTAGGCTGTTCAATTTCCACACTAAAATACACAATGAATAGACAAAGTAGTCTATTTACACTTTAAAATTTATTTTATTAAACATGATATCAAAATCAATTTTGATGATGTCATTCAGTCTTAGTTCATTCAGCTAGTGACTACCTTGACCTTGGTGTTTCTGACACAAGATATCATAATCAATTTTGGATGGTGTCATTCAGTTTTAGTCTGATAGTTCCTCTACTGTTGAGATCTGATTTATTTATTTTTCTACTGAGAACATTTACAAAAAGGTCGAAAATCCAGATTCCACCATCCATGTGGTAGGGAAAGAAATGATGCTTGCTCTTACATGTTGAAAAATATTTCGGTGTGAGTCCTTTAACGATATGCAAGAAAAGACACCTCCTTTGTCAACTCTTCTAAGTTATTATATTATATTTTTTTAATTCTTCAAAGCATGAATAATTTAGATACATTTTTGTGAAATGGCTACAATTTTTATAGCTACGATTTCTCTGTGGGCCACTAGAAATGTTATGTGAACCATCGGTGAGAAACACTGATGTATGCGGATTATTATTATTGTTGTTGTTGTTGTTTGTTTTTTAGTTTTTTTTTGTTTTTTTTTCCTTTGGCTTTTGGTGTATACTCATTTCTTTCTGTGTCCTATCACGACATTTTCTACTGAGCAGTTTTGAAAAAAAAAATTCGCACATATTTTACATAGATAAAGCCCTTCGTAAGGCGTGGGCTGTACTTGTGAGTACAAATTTTTGGATTTTTTTAAGGTTGTTATTATTATTATTATTACTACTGTTACTACTATAATAATAATAATATTTTTTGTACGTATATTACATATTTTATATACACTTCAAGTGACTGTAGCCTATGGTAAAATATATTTAAATTTTTTTTTTTTTGTTTTTTAATAATGGCTTCTATAGGTGAAGAACAGTCTTTGTTTTACAATATTGTCTGATTATCCATTTTCGTTGCTTAAATTAACAGCTAAAATTATGTGGGAAATAATCAAATATAGAAAACAAATCAAGAATTCGGCATCAAATGTCTGTAAGATTCCCGACTGGAGACTTATTTTTACACCCTCACCTATATAAAGCTACACTATATAAAGCTTATCTATATTATAAAAGAAGTGTTAATTCTCTGTCCACCATACACTGTCCGCACAGGACATTACATCCACGTATGTAATGTATATATCTGGTTTGTTCGTGAGTGACTTATATGTGCTCGTGATATTAAATGATTACACACGCACGCATATACACAATTTGACTGAGTTTGAAATAATTCATTGGAATAATTTAGTTCCTTCCCATCCAGTCTGAACAACCCCTACCTTGGGCTGAGTAATAAAATCATAAAGTTGGAGACAAGAAAAATATTCATCCTTTAAAAAATAGTTTGAAATTTTTGGAAATTAAGTAATAAATAGAATGTTTTATTTAAGTTTTTTTTTTTTAATACTCTTAGGTCTGTCATTGATTTTACAAGTCTGCAAATTGTCTATGTTTAGAATATTGCTGCCACATATGGTTTGGTGCTTCTGCTATATATTTAGAGAGCCTTTATAGAACCCAAAGAAGAATCTGAAATGTTATTGGTCCTAACCTGGTATCAAGACTTCAGTCACTTTCTCACCGTTGTAATTTAGCTTCCCTATGCCTTTTCTATGAACATTTTCATGATAATTGTTCTGGTGAGCTTTCCTCTATGGTACGTAGACTCTATGAATTTAAGCGCATGACTATATTAGCGGAAAAAAAACTCATCATTTTACAGTTGAAATGACTAGATCTTACCGTAAATTCTATGTAATTGTTTACAGTTAATTTTCTCGCATTTCTCACTTATGATTATCTCTTCCGGCTTCTTGCTTTCCAGTCAAATTTGATCTTCAAATGCAATGCCAATCGTTATCTTTTGCCCTCTAAAATTCTTCTTTTTTTATTGTTCCTGCTCCTTAATAATGCTTTTTCTTATATTCTTTCACACTCAGTAACCACCTACGTATTAAAAAAAAATATATATATATGCGCACACGCAAACATACACACACAATTTGATTTAAGTTGAAATGGACATTTATATCGCGAGGGCAAATTTCCTTTCTGTCTGGCAACAACCCCTGAGTAACAGGAAAAGAGTATAAGCCAAAATGTGCGGCCTTTTAAAGCAATTTTTATGACTCCTGTATTTAAACTGAATATATTTTCTAATAAATAAAATATTTTAAATGGACGAACAATTTACATTTGAAATTGGATCATCTTGTCGTCTGCGAAGCGACAGGAAATAAACTATTAAAATTGATTGAAGTATGTTTGAACCGAACAACTGTAAAAATATCTACTATTTATAATAATTCTTGTTGAATTACTAACTTGACTGGTTCAATTGTTTTTTTTGTTTTTTTTTTTTTGCTCTTTATTTTATTTGTCTCGTCGAGTCTTTCCCCCCTTGTAATTATCGACAAGTCGTCGAGATAGAATTATCCACGCCCGACAATCGGCAGGTGATCTTTTGTTCAATTCCGAACTGTTTACGTACGAAACCATGGCGATGAAGTTGAAGAGAAGGACGCTCGCCTATCAACTGGTATTCATGACGAAAGAATACAATGTAATGAGATAAAAAAAAGAAAGAAAAAACAATCACAAGAAACAACCTGGTTAATCAGTTTCGTTATTCAGTTGTTGGAAATTGCTAAAATTCATCTGTATTACGTTTTGTATCTATCTAATTGTTTTAACTGTCTGTTTTTCTACATCTACGTTTCCCCACCTCTCATTCGGTCGACACCTGTTTCCAGGACTTTCTGGACTGTCTATCTGCCTTCCGTTCGCAGCACGTCCCTTGTATTCCCAACCCTTGCTCCACTCCGACCTATTTGTCGAATTTCTACTTTCTCTCGACTACAAATTGTCTATTCGCTTCTCCATCTGTTTCCACATTTTAACTCTTTCTTTACATGTAAACAATACAGGCAACTTTATTATTATTATTACCAAACAAAAGTTACATTTAAAGTACGGAAACCTAAAGCCCAATTTGTGGTTTTATTCGTATCGAGAAAATTGTTCGAAAGTAATTGTTTGAATAAAAAAAAAAATCAATCGAAAAAACAATTAATGATAATTATTCGAAATATCTATGTTTGAAATACTTATGTGGTCTTTTTTTGACAGAGTCAGTGCTGATTTCTAGAACTAATAACGTCTTTGAAGGATGACATAGGACTTTTTGCAGCAAGTGTCATCCCATCATCCGACAATATGGAAATTCTTAGACGCCATTAAAAGAGACTTGCAAGAAATTCATATTACAAAAGTAAGAGCAGGTTGCCAAAATATCAAGAGCGCCAAGAAATACTGCGACGTGAATGGAAAACTTTAAAAAATTAATGGCATCCTTTAACGAGATCTCTTCTCAGTAGTTGATTATTTGCGTGCAGTATCATAAATATCATATAAGAACTTAAGCTTATAAGAATTTTTTCTTACTAAATAGTTTTAATTAACGATATTTATTTTTCGAATAATTATCATTTGTGTATTTCCTCTTTTAATTTTTACATTTTTATTGTAATAAAGGATATTGCATTTTGAATAATTGTCATTTTTAGTGTAATTGTCCTTTCGATTAATTTTCATTCAAACAATTTGCAATATGAATAAATGTTTTTGAACAATGTTTACATAATCGGTTTTAGTTTATGGTCAAATTATGACATTTTTTCTCTGAAAATCAAAGCATTTCAACTATAGCAGTGATTAAGTTAGTAGTTTGTTGAAGGAGGATATTTTCTTGTGTTGAAAGATGTGATAAGTTGTGTAGTGGATATATTATTGTGGTCTGATTGTGTAATGTTAGTATATTGTGTTGTATTGTTGCATGCTACACGTGGTTCTCTTGGGGCTAAGAAGTCACCCCGGAAGTTAAAAAAACAGACGCATTTTGTCCTTACGGTATCTCGCAGTTGGAGAGAGAGGGGAAAAAAGAGAAGAGGTGTGTATCCTTCTCTTTTATACTGCTTTATACAACGCGACTTAACCGTTAAGAACTTCTATCCGTTAAGTCTCAACGGATAGAAGTTTTCTGTACAAGGTGGGGTAATCCCACACAACCCTTCTCCCGAATGGTCAGACTTTATATATATATATATATATATATATATATGGTGGACTCTTCCGTCGTATTCGACGTATGAGGGTCAAGCAGCTCAGTTCTAAGGAACCGACTGCTCAGACACCAGCACATATGATTTGAATACAGTGGTGAAGGATTTGTGCAGAACCAACCACACTTTTTGAAGGCCCGAATACAGAGACCTGGTGCACTATGTGCCACAAGGTCCCCAAATGACCCTCCGCAGGTTTTGAATTCAGAGTCTGTCCTGCTATTTACCCATAGCTGGAGGGAGAAGAAGAGGATTAGTACCTTTCCCAAGGGTATTAGAACGTAAGTGAATGTAATTGATTCGACTGGAATTCGAATTCGGCTCTCCGATTCTTCAATCCGATCCACTACTCCATCGTGCCTCCTATATATATATATATATATATATATATATATATATATATATTATTATTATTATTATTATATGCGTAATACTTATTGGAAAGTGCTCAATATCGGCGATGTTTTTCAGATATAAAAGATTATTATAGTTTTCTGATTTTGGCTGATGAAAAGGCCTATCTTGTCAGAAGTTTGAAATAATAATAAAGCTATAGGACATATTTTTAGGTATCGCTAAAAAATGGATGCGTTTTTTTGAAAAAAATGAAAGCAAAAAACGTTAGCCTCTGTTTTTTTTTAATTCACAAAAAATCAGTGACTTACTCTATTTAAATGAATTTTTCAACACTTATTCATTAATGAACGAATTGTATATTATACTAGTTATTTTATTAGAAAATCCTGTAGAAATATTGATGGCGCAGTTCCCCTGCCCCCCATTTCGATACATCATGAATACTTTTAAAATTCGGGGTTGGGGGCCTGGGGCTGATGACATATACTTTTTAATTTTATAAAGAAAACTCTCCAAAGATACTTTCAGTAATTTTTTACAAAGTCAAAGGAGAAAATATTGTTGAAAATGTATCCAGAAACCTTGCAAAAATAATTCAATAAAAGTAAAACACAAAAATATTTTTTGTTGAGAGTTGGCGCTTGCATCATTTTATAAAATACATTATTTTCTGACATATTTAACAGAAAAAAAAAAGCTACAATGAATATTTTTTTAATTCCTTGTCAATTTTAGTGCGATTTAAAAATTCTTTCGGTTACTGATGACAAAACAGATCTTTTTAATAAATAATGATGCTTTTGAAGAATCGAAAAATCTAAAATTTGTTACCATATTCGCATCAGGCAGTTTTAAAAGATTTTTATTTTATATTTTGTAATAAAGATTAAATAGGAAAATATTCTGATTCACAATCTAATAAATAAATGTCGTTTAATATTTTTGTTGTAAATTCTAAAGAATAAAAAATGTATAAATTCAATTTCTTCATATGTTTAGCTCTTATTACAATTCTAATCATCGCTTTTTAAAAGAATAAACATTGCCGAGGGGTGAAGGTAGTTAAAATGATAGCAGTGTCAATGGAAAACCATCCTTTTGACACTCCGTTTTTTTGTTTTGTTTTTTTGCGGGCACAAAAGTACAAATTTGCCAAAAAATATTATATAAAAAAGCGTTCACATTGTATTTGTCAAGTAATATTTTTCAGTTATATACCCCTTACTTATATTTCCCAAACATCATGCTGTCAATAATCACTCAGCATGTCAGAAAAACACCCTCTCCGTGTTAAAAATTATTTTCTGCGATATTTTAAACTAAAAGTAATATTTGTTTAAATTTAGATTGGTCAAACTTTAAATCAACTAATCTTCCTCAAATAAAATTTCAGAAAAGTATATTTTATTTTTGAATGATTTTTCAAAAAGAGAATTATGATGTTGACAGATCTGTCAATACAGACGAAATTATTGATTTTACTGATAAGTAGAAAAAAACATTCCAATCAATTTAAATTCGGTTTGGAATACACTAAAGTATTTTGTTTATTGGGAATATTATAATCTACTGGATAGAAAGCAAGAAGCTGGAAGAGAATAAACCGTTAGCATAGAACCTACGGTTACATCTAGCAATTTAAACAGTAAAATAATGAGACCTTGCCGTCAATCAAGCTCATCAGAACAATTATTGGGAAAATATTTATAGAAAAGGCACAGGGAAGCCAGGTTACGACAGTAGGAAAGTGATTGAAACCGAGATGCAAAGTCAGGACCAATAACATTGTGGATTCTTCTTTGAATCTCAAAATACATAACAGAAGTACCAGACTAGATGCGACAGCAATATTGAATGCATGGACGAATGGTAGACTTATAAATGTGTAAGATAGATTCTGTCGAGAAAAATTGTCTACCATGACAGCGTGAACCAACTTTCCGATCAGAAAACATAGCAACTGGTTCAATATAATCTTTCCAATTCATGTCAGTAGAAAACGTTAGCCCGAGAAGGCGCAACAAATCACTCTCCTGGAGGTTAAGATCAGTCATGCTGACGGAAGATAAAAAGGTTTCTTTTAGATTATTAATAGAGAGCAGTTTCGTTTCGGAGGTTTTAAAATTAACCAACTAATTTTGCCCCAGTTAACAACAGGCGGTAGGTCATTTTTGAAATCAGCTGCCAATTTGATTTTATCGAATCGATCAGGCTTAATTTATCAAGCTTTTTTTTATTTTATTGGAAGTACCTAGCTTTAGGCTATTATATTTCAAATAAAACCAACATTTTAAATTATTTTAAATGTGTTTCTAAGATTTTCTAAAATTTTTGGGAATTCCTAATATTTAATAACATTTTTGTAGTTCCCAAAGTACCGAAATTTTAATAATCAGTGGGAATTGATGAAAGTTTATTTCGTTAGTTTTTCCTCCCCCCAACACTCCAAGTTAGTTTATATGGGTTTTTCTGTGCGTCCACGTCGTTGCCGAATGTGACACAAGGTCAGTTTAAAGTAGGTTTAACGGTAATACTGTGGAAAATTTGCCCAAACTCCCTCGGAACCAAAAAACATTGGGAATGCCTCAAGGGTTGGGCAATAGACCCCTCCCCCCTTCCGAAGGAGAGGTACTGCCTGGGGATATATTTTTAAAAACTTTCCCGCATAGGCTTTCGCCTACACGAGGTAAGTAGTTTATATGATGAAAACTAAAGAAAACGGCTCAGAATTAAGGCCTGTTTTGCAGAGAAGTAAATGTAATTTATGCTCTTTTCTTCTTAAGATTGTGTACTTCCAAAAATATGGACGTTAGCTTTTGTTGGATTAACGAAATGAAGCAAAAGAAAACCTCGCCCCATTACCCAAAGTATACCAAACAAAATCAAGGTTAATCACTCACCTTTAATCGACGAGATTCTACGACACAAACCATTTACTGTTAGTGTTAACTCACAAAATAAAGATTTATTTGTGACGATGGTAAAATGGGACAAAGTATTCTTAAATGGGCGGCGGGGGAGGGGGTACGCGCACGCACACACACACAAAAGATGGGTGTTTACAGAAATTGCGCAGTTGCATAAGTTTTGGCTTCTGGTGTCAATGCGAGCCCCCACCATTATTGCTTTTAATGCTACAAAAAGGTGATGCGGAGAAACTTATCACCAGGTACCAGTTTGCTATACCTACAGAGAATACTTATGTGATCACAATCTATATAAATTTACTTATTGTGCTAAAGATTTGAAATAACAGCATTGAAATGGAGGGGGGGATCAAATTAAAATAATGAGTTCCATATAGAAAATCAGTTTCATATCTGAGTTTCTGCATCATGAGCTCGCACAATAGAACCAAGCGGACATTTGTGTGTTTTCAAACTCCTGAATGATTTTCACATCAGTTATGGAATTGTATTAATGTTATTAACACTTAAGAGAAAGATTAAAAAAAGAATTTTCACATTTCTAATGAACAAAAAATGGGGTTTAGGTCTAGAAACCCTGATCTGTAGTTCAAAAGCCAAAATTCCCGAAAAGAGTTAAAAGTTTTCATAATAACGCTAACAAAATACGCGGGTATTTTTATTTTATTTTTTATTTATTTATTTATTTATTTTTTTTTTTTTTTTTGATAGCGTTATGCGAAGATGGGAGTTTAGAGACAAAGAAATAAAAAAACAAAAAAACAGGTAAAATATGGCAAAACATTATGTTCATTTGACTGAATCTTTTATTGTAAAGCCCCAAAATTCACAATGACTTTCCTGGCAAAAAGAAGCAGAAAAATCAAATATCTGGAACTGATCATATAAAAGTAAATAATTAAATTTGTGTGAGTTTTGATTAACTTCAAACAATCATAAGTTAAGACAAAGACCAGTTCTGAAAATCTTGCGATCGTTTATTTTCAGACGAGATATAACCCTTATCAATAAAGGAAACGTTCCAGAAATGCGCAATGTCTGCTTGCGAGTCCAATGTATTTTTTTTTTGTTGCTATTACACTCTGATAATTTTAGGGCTTATTTCTTGTTTTTCCTTTTTTTTTTCTTACGACAAAGTTTCAGTAGCTATATCTCTACATTTTTTTTCTGTCTAAATTTTTGAGGCTACTATTTCACACTAATTATTTCAAACCGCTTCTCTTTCCTTTGTTGTCTTTATCCCAGAGGTTCAGAAGCTAAGCAAGTTACAAAAAAGTTGTAAAATAACAAAAGAAACTAAGAAAAGGCTACTGAATTGATACATAATATATACTCCCTTATATACCGGTAGTTTAGTTAGAAATGAATACAAGCTTGTGGGGCAACTATTATGTGGTTCTATCGACGAATGTTGAGAATACTATAGGCAGTTCTGAAATTTTGGGGACACAGTGAGAAAAGAAAACTTGGCAAATTTAACACACGTAGGATACATTGACGGCAAAAGAAGCAGAAGTAAATAGCGAATATCTTGAAAAGTTTATTTAAATGGGTGGCGAAACAAGTAACCCAAAGGAATAATAATAGAAAATATATTGCTGAGAGTAGCAAAAGACAGGAAGCTGTGGAGAATCATGATTACATACATCCTGAAAGAACATGAAATAGATATAGAGAGAGAAAGGTTAGTTAGTAGAGGACAGGAATTTTGAAAATTCATACGGATAACATAGGATATGATACCAGGGTTGCTGAGAGTGGTTGTAGGTCCTGGGTCTGAGGCCGCCTAATGACCCCAGCGGAATCCATGTAGTTGGCAGAGAAACTTTTTCTTTAGATAAAGTTACTAGCTTTTTTCGATCAGTACGCCAGATATAAGTGACAGAGAAGGAAAAGGTTGGCTCCCTGTGCCGCGCTAGGAAATTTTTCTCCCCGGAATCGATCCTCCAGATCTACAAATCAGCAATTCGTCCTTGCATGGAGTATTGCTGCCATATATGGTCTGGAGCCCCTTCTGTTTGCCTCGGGGTTCTTGATAGGCTCCAGAGGCGGATATGCAATATAATTGGCCCTGATCGGGCATCTACAGTCACTTTCTCACAGACGCGCCGTCGCCTCTCTCTGTCTGTTTTACAAATACTTTCATGGCAATTGCTCCGAGGAGCTGCATTCGCTGGTTCCCAGACTTCATGAGTTCAAGCGCCCTACGAGGCTGGCCTCCCGCTGTCACACTTTCACTGTCGAAACTCCTAAATGTAGCCGTCTCTTCTACTCCAATAGCTTTATGTCTCGGACCTTTCGCCTGTGGAATTCCCTTCCCTATTCCAGTTTCCCTGAGAGCTATAATCTCCAGCTATTCAAATGTAATGTCAATCGACATCTCCAGTTGCCTTGATCTATCCACTACCCTTCTCCTCATCCTTTCTTCTATCACTCCTATCTGATCTTGCTCCAAATTTTCTGTAACCCCTTGCGTCCTAGTGGCTTCTCGCCTTGCTTGGGGTGAAACGCTTAAAAAAAACTATATTAACTTTTTATAACCTTTTCGGTGTTCTCTTACCCCCCGCCCACTATCTCTGTGAATCTGGGTGAGACGGATAAAGAATAAGAACCTATCACACTGAATTTCGAACAAAACCCTTTGTTTAATTCAATGTCGAATAAAGGATTGTTTCTTTGTTTGACACAGTAGGCCGTGACTTACATGCTTAAAACGCGCATACAGTCAGGCGAATTGTAAAATGATTTTATTTGGGCCTGAAGCGAATAGATCGCCAGTAAGATCGAGATGAGAGATCTTATATAACCATCCGCTATCCGCGGTTCGGAGAAAAAAGTAAATAAATGAAAATTCTCCGAGTGCCATTTAAGAAGAAGGCGGGAAATTATAGTCGTGGGCTTATGTAATCAGGCCACATTCTATATAAGGACCAGCGATGAAAGTGGTAGAGAGACCAATCACGAGACGTCCGTCGAGATGTAGAGAGTCGGTTATGGAGGCAGTCGTAGAGAGAATACCAGTTGCGGTCGAAAACGTAGAGGACGGTAAGTGTAACAGTCGCAGTCATAGATCGGCAGAAGTACAGTCGGAGTTCTCGATAGCAAAGGGAAGATCTGGTCCGTTAGTGTGTCGTTAGCGAAGACAGAAGTAGCAGTGAAAGTGTCCAAAGTGTCACCAATTTGTAGGCAGTACCAAGTAAATTCAAGAATAAAGAACTCTGTATACTAAAATCAGAATTCGTGTTTTCTTTTTTTGCCTTGGTGATATTTTATCTTAAGTGCCTTTGTTGAACATATGCAAGGCCTTTTCCCAGTTTTTGTTCATACCAACGAAAACAGGAATTGAATCCCGTCGTCGGTGGAAGCTGTCCAGTCGGTAAGAAATTGTCCGAGGTCCGCGGTTGTATGCGGGTAGGTAGTTCGCATTCGTTTATCCGTCTCGTATCATTCCAAAGGAATTAGAGAATGTCTGTCAGATTTTTTTTTTTTTTTTTATAGAATTAGGGCCTGTTTTGCAGCAAAAAAGTAAATGTAACTTATGCTCTTTTCTTTTTGGACGTCTTTACTTCCAAAAATATGGACGTTAGCTTTTGGTAGATTGGGATATATTTCTGTTCTACCTGATCTAGAGATTGAACTCACGACATCCAATGAATTAGATCAGTTGCACTTTCGGTTTTAATTACATGTACACATCTCATGGATCATATAAGTTTTGTTTGAAATTCAAAGCAGTTTATCAATTGCTTGTGCCTTGTCTGCCTTTATCAAACTGGTTGCCCCCCAAACCCTACTTTGGTGTGCTGCTCTGTCATTCAGTCATAATAAAAAAGACTGGCAATTATTATTTCTATTTTTTCTGTCAGTTTTTTTTTTTTTTTTGATTATTTGAAATCCTTTAAATATGAGGGGAAATGCACAATACTATATTTCACACAGAGATCATATTTTTCTTTTATACATTTTTGCCTACCTGTCTTTCTTTCTGACAATTTTATATTTAATATTGGAGCCAGCTTGCAATAAACATAGCGATGACAATCCATAGTCCGAACAGAAAATATATCGGTTATTGTGACTTTATGATCTTTCTAGTGTCATTATTTTAATTACACAAATAACTAACGGCAAAGAAAAATAAACTTTTTTATTGATAAGAGCGGCGGATATTTAATTTAACAGCAAGTAAAATGAAGTTTTGTTGAAAAAGGCTAGAAGTAAAAAGAATTTCGAGAAAAAAAAATGCGAAAAAAAATCTTTGTGGAAAGTGAAGCGAAATTGAGAAAGGGCGACGATAAAATAACTTGCAATCCGGATTTAATCTAACGGCCACACCACGTTAAAACACCGGTTCCCCGTACGATCGCCGAAGTTAAGCAACACTGAGCATCGTCAGTACCTAGATGGGTGACCGCTTGGAATACCAGGTGCTGTAAGCTTGAATGTGTGGGTGGTGTAATGGATAATGTCTCGGAATTTTTTAATCGGAGAGCCGAGTTCCAATTCCATTTGGGTTCGTTATATTCACACCTTGGGAAAGGTATGAACCACCTCTTCTACCCCCAACTATGGGTTAATTAGTAAGACGTATCCCTTATATCACTAAAACATTATCACACCCCACCTTCAAAATTCTTACAATCTATAAATATTAAAAAATATATTAAAAATATTTTAAAATAACCTGCAAAGGGTTGATAATCTGTTGTGTCGGAAACCTACCACCCCTCCTGAAGATGAACTTGTCTGCGTCTGTGAACAAAGACTTTAAATAGTGGCATGTCAGTTGACATGTCGAAGACAGATAGACAGAGAAGTTCTTAGCTGAGCTAGTTATTGACTACTCAGGCGATTTCTGTACCTTTTTACCAACCTATTAAAACCCTTTTTATTGTTACGTGTTATTTGGCGTTTGTCTCTACTAACCCCAAGTCAACATCATAACATAATCTGTAGAAAACGAATCCATAAATCTGAAACGAAACAGCTATCATTTAATCACCATAGAGAACACTTTCTGTCTGCCATCATTATAACTGATGCTATGCTCCAGGCGAGTGACTCTTTGCACCATCTTGGGCTCACGTTTTCAACTGATATGAAGTGATTATATTGAATCAACTAGCAGTATAACTCGTCTTTGTTTTCTTGCTTTCATTACTGGGAATTTTTGAGTTCATTTGGAGCAGTTTAAGTTTAAAGTTAGCCCACCCAAAAATCAATATTAGTAAAAAATATTTGGGTGCAACTGAGGCACATCCCCAAATGGGGGGGGGGGGTTTAACAATTTGAATGGGGGTGGCCCTGAAAAGGGAACTGTATAATAATAAATAATATTATTGTAATAATTTAAACTATTTATTTTTATTAAAGTTTTATATGAAAAATATACAGTGTAACCCGGATATAAGAGAGTTGTCGGGACCGGAGAAGAAGTATCTTATATCCGGGTTTCTCTTATATCCGGGTTTGGTCTATTTTGTTTAGGTAACTATGGGAACACTTTGGGACCAGAGAAAATCTCTCTTATATCCGAGTCACACTGTATATCCAAGAACACACATTTTGAGAATTATAAATATATACATTACTTAGTCTCCTGCTAGTTCGCTGTCCTGCTAGACAATTTTTCTCGTCAGAATTCAACGTACACATTTATATATTCACCATTCGTCTTTGCATTGTATCTTGTGCCATATCTGGTCTGGTGCTCCTGCTATATATCTCGAGATTCCTGGCAAAATTCAAAGAAGGATCTGTAATGTAATTAGTCCTGACTTTGTATCTCGGTTTCAATCACTTTCTCACCGACGTGACGTGGGTTAATCTCTATCTTTTCTACAAATATTCTCATGGCAATTGTTCTGCTGAGCTTTCCTCCTTGATGCCTCGACTGCATGAATTTAAGCGTACTACTAGATTAGCAACTAGGCTTCACCATTTTATTGTTGAACTAGCTAGATGTAACTGTTAAGTTCTATTCTCATAATTTCTTTTCTCACCTGTAGAATTCTCTTCTGGTTTCTTGCTTCCCTGCTACTTACAATCTTCAAAAGTTTTAATGCCGTGCCAATCATTATCTTCGGTCTTCTTAATTTCTGTTCTTTTATTGTCATTTCTCCTCGCTAAATTCTTCTCTTTCACTCCCAGTAATTCGTTACGTCTTAGTGGTATTATGGCTTTGCTTTAGGTGAAATGATTAATTATATTTACACTATTTACATGAGGACATAGAGGAGGCACGGTGGAGTAATGGATAACGTCTCGGATTGAGGAATTGGGAAAGGTATTAAATATCTTCTTTTCCCTCCAGCTATGGGTATATAGCAGGACAGACTGGGTTCTGTAGCCTTGGATGGCAACTGGTCTACCGTAGAAAGAAATGGCAACCTACTGCGGGGAAAAATCTGCCTTGTCAGTCATGAATAGAAAGATACATGATCGCCTAAGCGTGTATCACGCATGGCACATAACTGACTGACTGACTTTCCAGTCGAATCCATTACAGTCACGTGTTTACGTGTTGGGAAAAGTATGAATCCTCTTTTTTCCTTCAGCTATGGGTAAATAGCAGGACAGACTGGTTTCTGTAGGCTTGGATGGCAACTGGTCTACCGCAGAAAGAAATGGCAACCTACTGTGGGAAAAAATCTGCCTCGTCAGTCATGTATCAAAAGATACATGATCGCCTAAGTGTGTATCAGGCATGGCACATAACTGACTGATATGTGGACTATTGCCACCATTGTTGTTGTTATCACGTTTCAGCCAGTGTGCTCTCCAGCCTTCATCAGGTGTATATCTACCCGGGTAACCCGCAGGGAATTCCGAAAGGAATCCTTTATTTAATCTAAGGAGATAGATTGTTCTCGTTCCACTGTCCATATCTAGGGATATCGTCTAGTTCTTATTTTTAGTACTGCTCAGTTATTGTTCGCCCTGTTTCCACTGAGCCCAAGTACATACTGTTCCACTGCTCATTTCTAGGGATATCTTGTCTATTTCTTATTTTAGTACTGCTCAGTTATTGTTTGCCCTGTTTTCCCTGGTACACACTGCTATAAATAATAACATCTCATCTCAGATATATATATATATATATATATATATATATATATATATATAAAATCTATTTTAAGTGCTTCTCAAATTAAAACATTTCTTTCCAGGCTGTTTAAAATTTGAGCCTATTGAGTTATATTTAACCTGAATCAAAATTTACTGAGCTTAGCTAATCAGGTGAGTGTTTTAGCCATCAGATGTCTCTAGATAGCAACACACAGTGGATTTTTGCTTCAGAGAACCAGAAAATGATTAGTCATCAGTGTAGTGAGATGTAAAAACAGAGACCCGTTCCCCAGAATCTTGGGACTGTTAGACAATAAGTTGTAAGTAAAATATTTATACATTATATTCGGACATTAATCCGTATGGTGTACAGATTTTTTTTCTTGATATTTTCTGTAATATGCTGAAGGACAACCATCTTGACGAACCCAGGTGCTCCACTTTCAGTAAATTTACAATGTACTACACAAAATTCAGTGAACTTAACTATGAAAAAAATGACTTATCCTAACACATACTTTCTATTGTTTCGATTGACGATGATAATGGAAACCATATGTTAGTGTAGTGCTTGTAAATGATACCAGCAAAAGTCTATACAATATCAGGCTATTTGCATAATGCTCACATCCCCAAACTCTTGGGTAGCATTTCCTATGTGCTTGTGAAATCAGTCATATGAATATTTACAAATCATGTCTGGCACAAGGTTAAAATGTTGAGCACCCAGTCAGAATTAGATTCACTAATTTGTGAGAAGATTTAACAAGATATTAACACTAATTTTGATAATTTATGTAAACGGGCAAACAGTTGGGCATGCAGCTCAAGTTTCACTTGAGATGCTTAAATGGGGAGGCACTCTAACTGAGGACATGTAATATTTCCAGTTAATTTCTTTTTACCCTCTCCTCCATCTCATAAACATTATAAACTGCAAAATTTTGTCTATCCCATCTAACCTGTGTTCGAGTATCCTTGATCAGTTTATATTGAGGATCAAATGGCTTTTGAGATTATTTATGAATGTCTGCACCATGTTCAATGCTTTGTATGTACAGATCATTTGAAAGAAGAGCTAAGTGGTAGAACATGAGACTGTAGGTTATTTGATCTAAAGTTTCAATCAAGCTTCTTGTGTGATGAAATCCATTATCATAAAGAACATAATGGTAATATTACCTGTTCCTGTATAAGGAAATTTTTGGCATTAATTTACTGAGCAGCCAGTGTTGCTTTCAGTTGAAATTTATAAAATGTTTTTCTTAAAACAATTTTTCAGGAAAATAGGCTTCTCAAGTTCAGTAGAAGTTATCACTCTTTCAAGTATTGATGGAAGTTTCCTTAACCTTTTATTTGGAATAGTATGGAATGTCAGTATCTTGTTTATGTCATTATTTTCTTTATGAGTTACATGTGATATTCATTATAGCTGCTCCTAATCCTCAAGTAATATGGTTTCTGTTGTTTCATATAGTTGTTTGTTTGTGATCCAATAGTGCCAGTCTACAAGGTTCAAAGAAATGTGGTCTTCAGCAAGATCCATAAGTTTCACTTGGTCAAGCCCATTTTTCCCCATTGATCTTAGAAAGCAGTTGTATGCAGCAAGCAGTTTAGATATTTCTGATCAGGTTTGGCATTCATATTTAAGTTTCATTCTTATGAGGCTATTTAAGGTAATGGCTTGAGTTTTTAGGTTAATACTTTGGTTTTGTAGCAATTTGTGGTGTTGGGTGAAACTACATTAAGTGCAGCCTATTCTATGTTCAATTTCCTTAACTCCTATACTAAATTTATTATAACTGATCCCTACACTGAGGTATTTAAAGTGTTTAGTATTTACTAATTCCACATCCTGAATTTTTATAATTACTTCAGGGTACATGCCATCACTGCTTTCATTCCAATTTCAGATCACAATTTCTGTTTTGGAAAGGTTCATCCTGAATCCTATTTCTTAGAACACTTGGTAAAAAATAAAACATCAAACCCTTGTTGCAAAATGTTTTGAATCCTTCTTGTTTTGTTGTCAGGTTTGAAGGTTTGTATAAACTGAGGAAGTGGATAGCATTAGATCAAGTGGAGTTTATAAGTGAAAATCTTGGATACATTCAGAAACTTCAAGATGAAATTTGATTAAGATTATAAGAATTTGTTTTATCTGGATTAGCATGCCTTGACTAGGCTAATATGCGTAAAGTAAATAAACTGCTCCCAGTTATGTCCCCTACCTTGGGAGCTCTTCTTGCCCCTTGGATATATGAATCCATTCCTGCATGGTAGCCATTGAATAAAGTGTTATTGTTCTGAATGCAGCTTATCCTTGTTTTTTATCTCTTTGGAACCCCAGATGAAACAACAAGTGTGTAGAAATTGATGAGACCATAACCTGTTTCACACATTAGGCAAAGAATAACCTGGTTTCTCTGATGAATTATTGTAGTTAACAGGAAAATTGAACTTTTTTATTTTTTATTATTTTATATACTTTTATTTGATAGATATTTGAATAATAGTAAAAATCTGGTTTTTGTATGTAGGTAACCGAAAAGTAAATGGTGCATTGTATCCAAAAGTATTGAATTCAGAAAAATTGCTCAAACCTTCTTGGCACTTTAACTTTTGTGGACACCTCAGACACCAGGGCAATAAACCCAGCCCCCTTCCAAAGGAGAGGTATTGCCTGGGGAGAAAGCCTCTTGGGGCTTGGGCTTAATATTATTTGAACCTCCTTGAGCCAAAGGGCTGAGAAGCCAGAAGCTAGAAAACTTTGTTATGTAACTTCTAGCCTAATAGTTATCAATGTAGAATACAACATTCCCAAACCCAGTGTGAATTCTGAAGTAACAAACTTGGCTAAAATTTGAACTCAACACAATGATTTCAATTTTCATGCTGATAACTGTTATTGTATGCATAAAACCACATTATTTTGATTGGATTTAATTATCTGTAATCATATATTTAATTAGGAGACTAGTGTATTAAAAAGGACTGCTTTGGTGTTTGTCTAATGCAAGTAACCCAACTATTGGGTCATTTTTATATTTTTGGCTCACAGCCATATCACATTGAAACATTGGTTCCTATACAATAACCAAAGTTAATTAACGTCAAACCTTGTCAGTACCTATAAGAGTGACCTCTTAGGAATAGCAAGTTGTGTAAACTTAGATGTGCTGGTGATGTAATGGATAATGGCTTGAAATTGTTAATCGGAGAGTCGAATTCCAATTCCAGTTGGGTTTGTCATATTCACTTACACACAAATACCCTTGGGAAAGATATGAATCCACCTCTTCTCTCCCCAACTATGGGTTAATTAGTAACATTTGTATCACTAAAACCATTATTATCTCCAAAAACAATTCTTACAATCTAAAAACATTTTCTCACTTTAAATAATCTGTAAAGGGTTGGTAAGCTGTAAAAAATGAATCAATCAATTGATATTTTTTTTTTAATTTTTGGTGTTGAGGTGTTCACCTTATTTGTCAGAAAATATGATAAACAGTTTAGCGTGTCTTACTATAATATGTTGGCTGATGAGCAAGTCTTTTTTATGTGCTATGTCCCTTCAGGACAGGGGCATTCATGGCTCTCCACAACTTCTTGTCCTTTGTAGCTGTAAGCAATGCTTAACTCTTTACAGTGTTTCCCTCTACTTTTAGTCCTATGAGTGCTAAATTTTCCAACTTCATTACATATCCCAGGACTTTCAAATATCTCTTTCTGATTTTAAGTATTAGTGATTTTGTTTCTCACTAGGTGTTCTACACTTGTAGTTTTGTGCTTTAATAAACTTGAGAAAACAATTATTTTATAATACTTCAACCATTATAGAACAGTGGTAATTCGTTTTTATTATTATTATTACTATAATGATTTTGATCCTTACTGAATGCTCTGTTACTGTGGCCTTATTGTTAAAATTAGTAAATATCACTATTTAGGGTGTTTTTCAATAGTGTAATAGTGAATAATCTTATCTCTCAGGCTGTTAACAGTAAGGTTGATCATTACTGCATGCCTCAGAATCATTGGATTCTACTGTACCAAGTTAAGTTTAGTAATCACTAAAGCAGAAACTTAACCATAACCTTTTGAAATATGAGAAAATGAGTGACTTGTTCTTGATTTAAATTTTAATAAATTTTAAGAATCATTTAAAACCAAAGTAAATTTGTACTAATCATATAATTCTAATTGAAATCACCTGTTGAAGACAAACCCCACAAAAGTTAAACTTCAATGATCCTTCCAATACTTGCTATAATAATTTATTAACTGAGGTCCAAGGGGAATAATTTATTATAATCATTCCATGAAGGTTGCTGAAAAGTTTTTGGCCTGACCAAGAAGGAGGAGTTAGAGCCATGAAATGTACAAGTTATTTCTCATATTCACCCTGAAGTTCACCATACTTGGCACATATATTTCTCAGGTTTTGGCAAACCTGGACCTTCATGCATGCAGAAAAACAGAATGTCAAAGGGATGTTTTTTTTCCCATTATACCACTATTATTTTAACTGTCTCCACTTTTCAACAATGTTTATTGTTTTAAAAAGCAATGATTAGAATTGTAATAAAATGTAAACATATGAAAATTAATTTATACATTTTCTTTTCTCTTTAGAATTGACAACAAAAATAATAAATACTATTTAGTTATTAGATTGCTTATTTACATTATTTATTTATTATATTGTTTATTGGAATGGTTAGCAAAATGTTGGTTAATTGCCAATCAATTCAAATTTTATAAAATGGTAAATAATAAGGATTTCCTCCTAGTTGTTTCACATACTTTAATAATTTAGTAAATGTTTGTAAATTTATGAATAAAAAAAATTGTTTTCATATTTATTTCTTTATAAATTGGTAAATGTTAAATATTGCATTGCATTAGTTATAATTGTATTAGTTTTTAGAATGTTGTAAATATAAAATTATTTTGTAAATAATCAATCTAATAAGTAAATAGTGTTTAATATTTTCAATGTAAATTCTCCTGTGTAAAAAAAAAATGAGTAAATTCTCTTTCATTATGTGTTTAGGTTTTATTACAATTCTGATCATCACCTTTTAAAACAATAAACATTGCTAAAAGGAAAATGTAGTTAAAATAAAATTGTGTCATGGGAAAAAAGCCATCCTTTTGACACTATCTTTTTTACAGGCATGAAAGTTCATGTTTGCCCAAGTTTTTTTCATTCTTTTAAATATCTTTAGAAAGTTTAACTTCAAGATGTTTTAAGATTTGATAAATACTGATTTTGGAAAGTAATTTAAGGATAACTTTTCAGCACCTTCTTCATATGAGTTGTATAATAGTTACTTGATAGTCCAAATTTATTTGTACTTTAAAGTGCTTGTTAGCTGCAATGAAATCATAAAATACCTTTTGATTATTAATGTTCCTAAATGAACTCATTTCCCCACAGATGAAACATTGTTAGTTCTATCACAACTCTATCACTATTTTTATATCAGATGTTCGGCCTAACTACATTTCTTGGTTCCACCAATCCAGACCTTAACAGCTAGGATGCACCAGACCAGATGCAAAGAGTTGACATCCTTGTTTCCTTCATAATCCATTGGTGAGAAGGAAGTTACACACAGAACTGTTGCATTGTGTGACATACTCCTGAGAGAATGATTCTCTAATCACTACAATTATAATCACTTCAAGTCTTAGGTCAAAAATTATCTATGCTGCATATCACCATAATATGCATTCCTTACTCCCTCTCTGTCAATGGTGATTCTACAGGTGGGCCCTCCCCCGCTGAATATTGGCTGGCCCCTCAGTTACCCCTCCCCACTTTTCTAAGTTTTGTAGAGAAAAAAATCAGAGCAGACAAATTACACTGTTCTGCTAGTATGAATCCTTTGATTTTCTTTTGAAGTTAACCTCTCTTGTGATTCAACAGCTTGAGAGTGGAAAAGAGGGCAAAAATAGATTAGAACTCTGCTACTATGAATGAAAAGTTATTCCGTTTAATTTAATAACATACTTATACTAAAACTCATTCCTAAGTTGTGTATTCGATAGTAATGTAATATGAAAATAAAAATGCTGCTTGAATTTGCCCCCCCGCCTCTCCACAGAAAAATCTCAACCCCCAAGTACCCCCACACACACACACACACTTTCAGAGTTCCAGAATCTCCACTGCTCTCTGTATGCTCTTACAACATCCTTATTTAATAACCCTTTACCTTGAGTGGCTCATGTGCCTTGTGAAGAGTGAATAATAGTGAAAAAAACAAACAAAAATCATTTACATTCTAAATGTTTTGAATTAACTCTAAGTTCTATGCTAATGTTTTTTCTATTGTACTTTTTGCTTGTAAAACTCTCTTCTGGCTTCTTCTTTCACTGTCAACTTTACATTTAAATTTTTGAAAATCAATGTAAATTGTTATTTTCTATTTTCTTAATTTGTGTTCTTTTATTGTCTTCTCTCCTTAATAGTATATTTTTCTCATAATCTGTAAAACTCAGTAACACCTTGCATCTTAGTGACTTTATTGCCTTGCTTGGAGTGAAATGATTAAAAAAAAACATACTGAAGACTTATCCTTTTAGTGGCCAGACATATGTCTTAAAATATGTTCCACTAATGGAACAAAATATTTAGTCTTTTTTTTTTTTTTTTTATCAGTATCACCCCATGCAAGGCAGTAAAGCCACTAAAACACAAGGGATTACATGGTGCGAGGGAATTAGGAATAGAAACATTGATAATGATTGGAAAAAGAAAAAAGTAATCAGGAGGACAGTATGACTTATTGCTTTTGGTTTATGATTGAACTTGGAGTTTTCTGTCAAGTAATTTACCTTTGTAGCTATTCCTTAGAACTATTTTCTTGATGTTTGTAATGTGTTCTTCTGTCAGATTAAGGCTGAGGCCATCACTGTCAACTAATTTTGCAAATAATTCCATCTTCAAATTTGTCATGTAATCCAGTTTCACTGACTTTGGATTATTTCATTCAAAATGATTGATTACTTTTTTCTCTTAAAAGCATTGTGATCTGCCTAGTGTGTATTGATTGGTTAGTTTTTTTGTTTTTAGCCAATCCAGAGCAGCTTATTGCTGAAAAACTATTCGCTCAAAAGATTCTTAAAAAATAATACTAGATGAGATACCCAGCTTTACCTGGGATAGATTCAACATCATTTTGTTATTTTTCATATTTTTTTGCAAATATGTCCTAAATTATATATATATATATATATATATATATATATATATATATATATATATATTATAAATTAATTGATTTAAAATATGTTTTTTTTCGCTACACAGTTCTAACCATGTTTCAAAAATGGAAGCTAAAAGCCTCCAATTTAATTTTGTAATTAAATTAAAGACATTAGTTCCATTTTATCCCCAAGTGAATTTTAGAGTAACTTATTACTGGGTTTTAAAAGCACAGCAAAAATCTTAATTCACGTTTCCAAGGATACAGAGAAACCCATTCATCTTGACAAGGGGTGTTTGCAAGTTCATTATCCCTGTATTTTGTTGCATCAGTTATTAGTTAGGTTTTGGTAGGGGTAGGGATGTATATTTCAATGAATTCTGACATCCGTTAAATGCATGTCGTCTGGATTTTTTAAAATTTATTGTTGTCAGGAGGTATCAGCAAATATCTGCCAATTTTCTCATTTTTGTTATTTTTATATATTAAAGTTAAGAAAATAATTTATGCCATTTTTATTGGTGTTGATATTTTTCTTCTTCTTTGTGTGCTTGTGTGTATATACACGTGTATGTGTGTGTGTACACCTGTCCCTGTGTGTATGTGCACATGCATAGAATGTCATGCTTATTTCTCCTTTTTGCAATTTTCTTGTCTCTTTATACTTTCTTCCTATTCGTTTTTCTTCTTTTTTCTTTCTTTTGGTTCTGATTGTAAATAAAAAAAAATGTATGTATGTATGTATGTATGTATGTATGTATGTATGTATGTATGTATGTATGTATGTATTTATTTGCATGTGTATGTATCCATCCATCTATCTATTTTTGTTGGAAAGTTGTATGCCAAAGTGGAAATATAAAAATTTATATATCGTTATATATTGTATTTGCACCTGAAGATTGCAGCAACGGCATGAAATTCTGAGTCATGCTATCGACGTTGGATATTATGTATATTCATTAATATGGATTTTATTTTTTGATCCAACATATTTTTATTATTTCAAACATTATTTTTAGTGGATACCCATATTTAAGTAGATGCTCTGTTTATTTTAAACAGTATTTATTTTGTCTAATGGCTTGCATATTTTGAGAAAACTTAATATGAAAAATTGTCCTCTGCCAGAGTTCAAACCCGTACCCTACTTTGCAGGTGGAACTATCATCTGATCCAGTGTGCTTTTACTTCTCAGCTACAAAGAGCTTCATAATCAAGCAAGGTTCTATTTTGCCTTTAAAGTACACTCACTCATTCAGATTTTTCTTGAAATGCATATCTGCTCATTTTTGTATCCAAAACATAATTTCCTTTTTGCAAAATAAAGAAAGGAAAATTCTTTTGTTAAAAACATATTAAAGATTTGCTTTGATACTCAAAAATTAATAAAACCTGATATAAAAAAATATGAAAAGAAATCAATGTTGGATCACTTTTGCTCTCAAATTGAAACCTTAATGTTTAGAGTATATTTAAGAAATATTTCTTTAAGTACATTTGCCTGTAGTTATTCTGTAGAGTGCCCATATATGTAAATAAAATAGATTAAGGCATTTGCTTTCCTTATAAATCCATATCTCTTTTTCTCTTTCTTTCTTTCTCAACTAATGAGAAGGTAACTCATATAAAAAGAGAAAAAAGAAAAAAAAGACTGGATAACTACTTCTAAACAGAAGTTCACTAGTTCAGGGTTTAGTTACTGTGACTAAAAATCTACCAAAATAAGAGAGGCACCACACATAATTTCCGCTATAAAAAATTAAAGAACGTGGGAAAATAAAAGAATTTTGGTGGTCAATCAAAAGAACAAAGAGAATTTTGATGTTAACCAAATCCAAGCTTCATGCCAAATAGTCTGGAGCCTTTCAAAATCATATGTAAAGAGACTGATGACAGCAGCAAATAGGAGACAGTCAAAAACTGGCCTGAGCATGTCACTTGAAGAACTAAGTAGTCATCTGCTTAAGACATTTTCTGCCCTTTTTTAGGGCTGACAATATATAGCAGATTGACACCACATGTTTTCAAAGTAACCACACTCCTAACAACTCCCAACAAGATAATGATGACTACCAAATTTTGACTTGTAAACTAACAACTACACAGCTGAACGAACTTTTTGCCAGCTCGATTCATAAAGTCATTATAATTTTCTCCTATTCAACCGCCCCCCCTCCAAAAACAAACAAAAGTTGACTAATCATTGGCTAAGAATATTGGCTCTTCTCATATTCTAATTTCAACAAAATATACAATATATTAGCATGAAAATACATTGCTTATCTTTTTGATTTCTTATGACAGTCACTTTCAGTTAATAAATATTTTGTTGATTTGACTGTTAATTGATTTGTTTTCTCATGTTTTAATTTCCATTTTCTGTCTCTTGACAAAAGGAGAAACTAAATACTGCAATCAAAAGGAATATATTTACACTATTAAGACTGTTGTCCTCATCTTTATTGTCATATTCACAATGTTTCAGCCATTATATGCCCTGGCCTTCTTCAGGTGTTATACATTGGAATTTCAAACCAAACCCTTTATTTTGTCCACGAAGGTAAATTGTTCTAGTTCCACATGCCATGCCTTTTTTCTGGATATCTCAGTTTCAGTCATTTCCCTTTAGTAACTCAACTCTCCAAGTTTTTGTTCACTTCTGCTGTGGCCAGGTATTGAACTCACAACTATTTGGGTCAAGTCACTGAATTACTTCAACCAAAAGTTTTATCCATTGGGTTTAAATAGCTTATTATAGTTTTTATAAGTTTAGATTTCATTGAAAATTTGTCCTTTTGAGTTGAAGTTATTCAAAACAGACTAAGAATGTTATGAACTGAAAAACTTAAAATTTCTTGAATATATCCTGGCAACCATTTGGGTCATTTTCACCAATGGCTTTTACAGGTTTCTTTGTAAAACTTGGGAGACATTTTTCTTTTTCATCTTTGGAATATTTTTTTTTGTTTTTTTGTTTTTTTTGTTCTGTCAGATGCCCATTTCAGGAGAAATCTAGAAGCAAGGTGTGGCAACAGTTAATATTTTATACATATGTAATAACTGGATACCAAATTTGGTATTTTGCTCACCGATTTCTCTGAGTTGCTAACCATCACCTGTCTATCACCTCTCTCTCTTTCTATCTATCTAACCATCTATCTCTCTCTCTCTGTATATATATATATATATATATATATATAAGCAAATATATGGATATAGATCCGACAGTATGAAGAAAAATATACGGAAAAAACAAACAAAAATCCTATGGTCTATGTTAATTATGTTTTATGAATATGTCCTGAAGATGGTCTATATGATCGAAATGTCCGACGTTGACATTATATTAACATTAAAACAGCATAATCACATATTAGGATTTTTGTTTGTTTTTTCCGTATATTTTTCTTCATATATATATATATATATACATACTGAGCACTTTATCCTGTAAATATAGCACAACTTAAAACTATATTTCTTCATATTCAGCTCCTGATAAACAGTAAAGCATTTTCACTACATTTATAACACATTATGGACATAGAAAAATTTAACCTCGACTCATATGGCCTATCTCTGATATTGAGCATTTTATCCTGTAAATATAGCACATCTTAAAACTATATTTATTCATATATAAGATGTGTGTTTGGGTGCATATGTACACATATTGTTTTTTTTTTCTATGTACACATTTGTTGATACTTGAAATAACATGATTTATTGCTGATAAAAGTTAATAGTGCAAAAAAAAAAGTGTTTTTTTTTCTTTTAAACGTTTTCAAAAACTTTGCACTCTCAACATCTGTCCAATGAACTTAATTTTTATGAGTTGACATCTTTAATCAATGGTTAGCGCACTGGACTTTTACTTACTTTTTTTTCTTTTTTTTTGTTTTAAAAAAAATAAGGTTTAACCCCCTAACCACAAAAATTATGAATTATAACAAATAAGAAGTTAAATTAACTAATTTTTTTTTTATTCCACCACTTATATCTTTATTAGTACATGTACATTTTCATCCCATAAATTCAATCAGTAATGATTACTATCTAATATAATAAATAAATCAATTTTATAGTGTGGGTGTTTAAGCCTGGAGAATATGTACCAACAAAAATTCTGAGATAAGTACTAATCAGTCGGTTTTGTTGATTTGTGCTTTAAAAAGCAAGAATTATTTCATTGCTGATAATCTTGCAGTTTCTTCAGTTGCAGTTTTTTTTTTTTAAGAAAATAAGAGTAAAAATATTACTAAGAGTTAATATTTATACAAATTTTGATTTTTCTTTTTTTGAACTTGTTTTTGATTAATCCAAACAAATTCTAAGATTACAAGTTTTAATTAGTAACCTCAAAAAAGATCACATATCCTTTTGGCATTACAAATAATTTCTGTAGTTCGTCTGATTGACTAATTTATTTTTTATGGCTTATTGACCCTATGTGGGTTATTTAAAGCCAAACCATGTTTTGGATTGTAAGAATAATAATTCTTCCTTTTTTTTGCAAATGAATATTGCATTGATAATGTTTAGGAAAATAACAATGATTTTTTCCCACTATTTATCCCATAACTGGGGAGAGAAGAGATAGATTCATACTTTTCCCAAGGGCATTTGTGCATAAGTGAATGTAAAAAAAAAAAAAAAACAATTTGAACTCAGCACTCTGGTTTCTCATTCTGAGTCACTATCCTTTATGCCACCTGCACATCTTCAATGTAGTAAGAAATAAATTATGTGTAATTTAATGTGACATTAAGTAGCACAATTGTTTACACAACCTTTATTTTGTCTCTCTGTAAACTTAGCTGTTTCAACCTGGATTGATCAGAACAAAAAATGAAGTAAAATCCATTACTTAAATACTTTGTGTATCTTGAAGCACTCATTTAACAAATTGATTTATGGCCACATCATATTGAAACCTTTCCAGTTCCCATATGGTCACCAAAGTTAAGCAATATCAAGCCTGGTCAGTACATAGATGGTAACTGCTTGGGAACTGTAAGCTTGAATGTGAAAGTGGTGAAATGGGTAATGGCTCAGAATTGTTAATTGAAGAACCAAGTTCCAATTCCAGTTGGGTTTGTTATATTTAATTATGCACAAATACCCTTGTGAAAAGTATGAATCCACTGATTCTCCCTTCAGCTATGGGTTAATTAGTAAGACTTAATTAAACCATTATTATCTAAAAAAAAAAAAAAATTCTTACAATCTAAAAATATTTTCTGAATTTAAATAACCTAGAGTTAAAGGGTTGATAAGCTGTAAAATATGAATCAGTCAATCATTTAATCAACTGAATTAAGTATATTTGATTAGGTTAACATTTCAATACCACATCAGAAAATTACATTGGTTGCTGTTAGGAATATCTTCTGTAAGCACAAATTTAATATTTTCAGTTGTTTTTCAGTATTGATTTTGATGTTAACATAATGTATTTCTCTTCTTTTTTAGATTTCAGATTTTTAATTTTAACCAATTGAGGTAATATGGATCAATTTCGATCCTCAAGAAGCAGCTCAATATCAAGTAATCGGAGTAGTACTCCGGTTTCAGGGACTGGAAGCTCATCATCACGACACACTCCAGATAGACATGGAATACAGTCAACGATACAACAACTTGCTGGTAAGTCAAAATTCCTTTATTCTTTCATTTATTATATATTACTAACAACTCACCAAGAAAATTGTTCAGATGAAAACTGATAAATTTTCAATTTATTTTCTTTGCATTTCTCTGTAATTGAAGTTTTTCTGTGTGATTATCATCAGGCGATCTGAAGGTGTCATATATATATATATATATATATATATATATATATATATATATATATATTTTAAGCATTTCACCCCAAGCAAGGCGGGGAAGCCACTAGGATGCAAGGGGTTACAGGAAATAGCAAGATCAGATAGGAGTGATAGAAGAAAGGATGAGGGTAGTGGATAGATCAAGGCAACTGGAAATGTCGATTGACATTACACTTGAATAGCTGGAGATTATAGCTCACAGGGAAACAGGAGAAGGGAAGGGAGTTCCACAGGCGAGAGGTGCGAGATATGAGTCTATTAGAGTAGAAGAGACGGCTACATTTAGGAGTTTCGACAGTGAGGGGGTGAGATTGACATCTGGAGATTTCAGTGTGAATCTTTGCAATTAAAGAATAGAACACCAACAAAACAAAAGAGTTAAATGTGTAAAAACAGATACTGAGAATACCATGTACATAACATGTGATTAACAAGGAAGTTCTGAAGAAAACAGGAACAAGGACACTTATACTTTAAATCAGAAATAAGCAGTTGAATTTTCTGGGACATGTTATACAGAAAGAGAGCTTGGAAAATATAACATTGACAGGATGTATTGAAGGAAAGAGAATCAAGAGAAACAGTATATAACCTACCACATGAATTTGGGTGAATGGATAGCAGAGAGGGAACCTAGAATGATCGTATAGAGTCAAATGTTGTTTAGAAGAAAAAAAGACAGGAAGCTGTGCAGAGCTGGGATTACCTACATACTGAAGTATCATGACACAAGAAGTCAAAGCAATTCTTGGAATTGTCATACCCTACTGGAACTCAAATCCTTTAGCTCAAACAGAAATGCTCATTTCAACATTTGCAGCTCATATGTCAAAAACAGACCTTAATGTTTATCTGGCTGCATATACCCACTTACAGAATACTATAAAAAAACAATTACCAGAATCATAAAACATTTTTTGACTAATCGGAAAAAGTTCATAGGGTTTTCACAGCAGTTGTTTCTTAGCAACTGCTTCACTATAAAGCCAACACTGATTTCACCCATGAAGGTAGATCTGACCAGGCTGGTATTCATGGTGGACCCTACAGCAGGCAAACTTAACCAGGTTAGCAGCAGCAATACCAAGGTGCTTCCATCAACATTGATGCCTTTGGTTGATGATGAAATCAACAGCAGCAGAGACTAACTCGACTACCACAATGCAAGAATTTTTAGATCATTTCTCCCACAAGTCTATCACACTTGACTACATATGCATGTTGATTTTCTCTATGTGTCTATCCCACTACTTCCTTGTGTTATAAAACTCTGAGTATCACATGACTGATATATGATACATGAGAACAAGCAAGGGATCAAACCTTGTAAATCACGAAAAACAAAAAATCTTTTACTTATCTCAACCACATCTTATCTCCATAATTTGTTTGTCACTTCCACCTTTTTTCTTCTTAATGGTAAGGCTACCATTATAAAATAATGACTCTTTTCGAATCTAAAAATTGATATACTCAGGAATTTAAGAATAGAATGCTAAATCCATTTTTCTAATGGCAGTCTGCATTTCTTGTCTCACTTTTGCCATGGATAATTACTCAGTTTTGTCTGGCAAAAGGCCACAAGAGTTGAATGTATGGAGGATCTGTGGACGTTATTTTATGACAACATCCATTGACACCATATATAAGTATAGCTGATTTGGGTGTATATTAGCCTTGTGTAATGATTAAAAGAAAATGCACAGTGTTAATAAATACAAAATAAATCTTTATATACACAATATAAGAATTACAGAAGGATAAGGAGAAAGTAGCATCCAATTATCAATGTGCAAATATGTATGAATCCACCTCTTCTTACCCCAGCTATGGATTAAATAGTAGGAGTTGTATCTTAAATTATCATTGTTAATGTAATATCCACTTGCAATATAATTATTCTTACAATCCCCAAATATATTTTTGGTTTAAATTTGGTCCACAAGCCTTAAAAAAACAAATCCTATCTATTCATAAGCATTTTTTTAATGGCATGTCCCTTCATGGTGTAGATGATCATGGCTCTTCATAACTTCCTTTTCTTTATTATCTGTGAATGAATTGCTGTGCCTTCTTGGTAAAGATACTGGAGTGGGTTCCTCTAGCTTTCTCCATGGTTTGGAATTTAGAGTTTTCCTTTTATTAAACTGGTTATCACCCGAAGCTAGATAGACCAATCTATCCTGATATTTAATCCATAGCTGGGGGTGAGGAGAAGAGATGTAGTCATGCTTTCCTTAAGGGTATCAGTGTAAAAATGAATGCAATAGACTAAGCTGGAATTTGAGCTTAGCTCAACTATTCTGTTTTCTGTGCTGATAAGTTACACTCCCTTCACATCCTGTGGAACTTTGACAAATAGAAAAGCCATAAATAATTTACAGTTTTAAAATAACAGATTTTTTGTGTTGTGAGAAGAGTTTTTTTATGGAAGGCTCTAATAACGAAATTTAGTCTTTTGTTGTGATGCCCATGTGTTGCTGAGTTCTACATTCTGTTTATTATTTTCTATTCTTATTTATTTCCATATTTTGGCTACTTATTTCCAGACAACAATTAAGTCTTTGTTTCAATTTAAAGTAAGCTTTTAATGCTCTAGTTCCTTGCTGCTAATCAACTCTTCTTTGGCAAAATACTTTGGACATTGCTTTCAGCATTCATCTGGACTTCTCTGGGAAGGTACTTACTCTTTTCCTTAGGGGTAAGAAGAGAAGTTAAGCAGATTAGGTTGTGAGAGAAATCTCAAGAGGGATGTGTATACTGATTAAAATTTAGCCACAAGATCAAATAACAAAAGTAAATATTTCAGAATCCACTTAATAAATAAGACTTGTTGAAAAAGGAGATTACAAAAAATGCTGTGAGAGTGCTCTTAAGATAATATTCCAAAATGCTAAGTGTCCCACTCCTCACATCTTCTTATCTGAGGAATATTATAGTAAGAAATTTAAAAAATAATGTTAAACTAGTGTTTAGTATTTGATATCATTATACAATGTAGGGCTTAGTTTAGTAAAAAGAATTTTATTAGTTTAAATGTTAGAACAAGAATTACCAAATTTTTGAGTGATTGCATTTTATTTATTCTGCTTTGCTTTTTTTGTGTTTTTGTCTTTTGTCTTTTTTTTTTTTTTTTTTTTATTTTTATTTTTGGGCTTTTTGTTTTCATATTTCGTTTTTCATTTTCATATTTTGTGTTTTTTGTTTTTTATGTTTCTTGTGTATCATTGTGTTTCTCATTTTTTTGTGTTTTTGTCTTTTGAATTTTTTTGTTTTTGGGCTTTTTGTTTTCATCTTCCATTTTTCATTGTCATATTTTGTGTTTTTTGTTTTTGTGTTTTTACATTTTTTATGTTTCTCATGTATCATTGTGTTTCTCGTTTTTTTAGTGTTTTTTTGTCTTTTGTGTGTTGTCTGTGGATTTAGGGTTTTTTGCTTGCTTGCATTTTTTGTTTGGTTAAAAAGATTTCATTTTTTTTTTTAGTTGAAAAATAGAAGTACTTTACAGTAAGATGAAATTTAGTTATTGTTTTGTCATTCCCTCTGACTACTTTTGTTGTATTCTTCCTTTATAACTTCAGAGAATTACACCCTCTTGTTCTCTCTACTACAACATTCATTTTGTGTCAAGAACAACCTATTGTTATTTCTGTTATAGGCTTCGTCATATTCAGATCCTTTCATACTCAAAATAATTAAAACTCTGTTCATATCAAGCAATAACAGGATATTTCTGGAAAAAATGACTTTGATTTCTGGAAAAAAATCTTTCTTGCATGTCCTACTAGATCTTATATTCCATGAAAGCCTTTTGGCATTTTATATGCAGTGAAATTCTCAAGAGAACAGTTTTTATTTCTTGAGTACAGTCTCAATAAATAAGACTGTAGTATTAAAACAACATGAACATTACATGTGAGTCATGAGGAAGTTTTAAGAAAAATGGAAACAAAAATGGGCACTTAGAATCAGGAAAGATTGAAATTTCTGGGACACATAATCAGGAAAGAAGACTTGAAAAATTTGACACTCACAGGACATACAGAAGGCAAGATGAAAGTAGTGCATAACCTGCTTAACAAACTTGTGCAAATGGATGGCAGAACAGGGAATAGGCGGATAGAAAGGGGATAAACATTGTTTAGAGCTACAAAGGATAGGAAGTTGTGGAGAGCCATGATCGTCCCTAAAAGAAGAATCCCCATCTATAAATGTTTAACTTTTTAAACCTTGTTATTTGGCTTTTAGAATCTGTCTGTTTGCCTCGTGCCTCATGACATAAAAGATCTCTACAGAATGTCTCCACCCAATCCTGTCTGCAGCTGGTGTAGCTTTGCATCTCAGACCAGACACCAGGTTCGTTCTCAGGGTGCATCTTCTTCCAGTCAAATGCTTGTAACTAAAAAAATAACTCTCTGGTCAGATTATTATCTATAAAATAAAACCAGCTGATTGTAGCAGTAAGCAAATTTTATTTGGTTGTAACATTCTGCTGTATATGAGCAAGGCAGAGATAAAGTGAGGTGAGGTGGGGATGAACAGTTTAACAGGTGTGTCATCCCTTTCACATTGTGGCGAGGCAGTCTCTCATCACTCTCCATGCCTTTCTCTGGGTCTCTTTGTTTTTTTGGCTCTAGTGATCACAGTCTTATAGAATACAGTGTTCTTTGTCTTGTCACCTTTGTCTAAAAAAATAATTTATTAGCAACCCAACTTCTTTGTCAGGATCTTTTGACATGGTTCTTGTGAATTCCATGTCACTTAGCTGATAATCATCAAAACAATAACTGTTTGAAACAATAACTGTTTGAAACAATTTCAGTAACATCTTTCAGATGTTTCCATTTAACAAGATATCAACTGACACTGATATCACTACAATGAGCTTTTATCATAGTCATACTTTAATGAAAAAAATGAAAAAAAAAGTTAGATTAAAAATATATTACCCCATTTTATTGCCATAGGTTGTAACTTAATTGTTCAGCATTTTTTAAAAGAATTCAACTTAAGGGTAAATCATAATAAAAAAGAGATATTTATTTCAATTCCAGGTGCTTAAAGGACTTTAAATGTATATGCATACACTAACTGCTTAGAAGTTGAGTTCAACTTTATGTATTTAAGAAAATAAAAATTCTCTTTGCGGAATTCTATTCTAACCTTGAGTTGCAATTATATGAAATAGAAATGAATGAGTTTGATATATGTTTTGATGTGGTGAGTAATAGTGGCCTTTTGAAGTTTTTCTATTGCACTCACACCCATTTTTTTCCTTTCAAACAATTATAATGACTAATGTGTAATGATTATTTATAGCATGAAACTTATTAGCATTCAGTCCATACACGACTGTTCCCATTATCATAACCTTTTAATCTATATTTTATTTTCAGAAACCACATTTAATCTTAAATTATAGGTTTGCCTATCACCCAGTTCACACTCCACTCTAGTCCTTTGCACAGGAGTAGATCCCTTGTTTCTTGTTTAGGATTGAGTTTCCAGTTCCTTCTAAAGTCAACTTCAACTCAATAGTTCTAACATCTCTGCCTGGACTGAAATTTTATTTACTAATTATTTATTTATTTTTATTTTTCTCAATAGGAGTAGATAGGTTTGCCTATTGTTCTGTTCACACTCCTCCCAGGTCTTTTGAACAGGACTAGAGTTTTATCCCTTGTTCTCTTTTTAGGATTGGGTTTCAGTTCCTTCTAAAGCCTTTTCATTCTCTTTCACTCCGAGTAGCCCATTGTGCCTTAGTAGTATTATTACCTTGTTTGGAGTCAATTCATTAAAAAAAGAAATTTTCTTTTTTAATCCAAAATACTGGGTATTTTCACATGTTTCATCCTAACATTTGCTTCAAGTTCAAAATATGAATGACAGAAGAATAGAATATATTTTTATATGAATATTTTGTAAAACACACACACACACATATATATATATATGTGTGTGTGTGTGTATAAGGTGCTGAAAAGTTCAAAGCCTGACCAAAAAGACATTTCCCCCATGAAATTCTGATGTTTAGTCATTTGGTATGATTTTGTGAAATAGGTTAAGCAAAGAATTTTTCAGCCCCACTTCTCAACACACACATACACACACAAACACTGCTTATTACTATAAACAGTGTTTAAGTTTGAGTAAATATCCTTGTTTTTTAAACCCTTATCTTAATTTCAAGATGTTTCCTTGCACACATGTACTCATGAACTAAATATAATGTTTATAGTAATAACAAATATTGTCAGATTGAAAAATCCATTAATTGCTTTAAAAGTATACACACATACTTATTTACACTATTTACATGTGGACTATCATCGTTGTCTTTGTTGTTATTATCAGAATATTTTGGCTGTTGAGCCCTCTGGCCTTCAGGTGTATGTTGATCCAAGTAACCTATAAGGAAAATGAACTGAACCCTTTATATAATCTATGGGGATAAACTGTTCTTGTCCCACTGACCATGTCTAGGGATATCTCATTTAGTTCTTATTTTTAGTACTGCTCGGTTATTGCTCACCCTGTTTCCATTGAGTCCAAGTATATAAAGCCTGGTCCAGGGATTGAACGCACAATTATTATATTGCCAGATTCACATACCAATAATTTAATCCCACAGGACAATAACCTAGTGATTTAAAGTATTTCTTCATAGAATAAATAAATAAAGTGTTCAGTTCAGAAATCCTATGGAGCAAAGAAGAGAAATAAACACCAAATGACAAAAAAATGGTTTCTGACTTGGAGGATTGAGCATCCTTCTGGTTAATAAATTAATATTTTGAAAATAAATATTTAACATTTCCCACAAACAATAAAACACATGCTTCATGATCCCTTTGAAGGGTATTTAATCAAAGTCTCTAGATGTCAATCAGTTATGTGCTATGTGTGATGCACACTTAAGCAATCATGTATCTTTCAATACATGAATGATGAGGCAGATTTTTTCCCACAGTAGGTTGCCATTTCTTTCTGCTGTAGACCAGTTGCCATCCAAGGCTATAAAACCTGGTCTGTCCAGCTATTTCGGGGGAGTAGAAGAGGATTCATACCTTTCCTAAGGGTATTAGCACATAAGTGAATTTAATGGATTCAAATGGAATTCAAACTTAGCTCTCCTATTCTTCAATCTGAGCGGCTATGCATTACTCCACTGTTCTAGATGTACAAACCAATAACAGTTTCATGACACTAGGCTTAAAAATAAATTCTCTTACTCATTCACCCATCTTCCTTACCAAGCTATGTGAAACACACTTTCCTCCTCACTTTTTCCATTGCCTCTTTCTCACACATACACGCAAAAAAAATCACACTGTTCATCTTAACAAACAACTACAAACAAGGATTGTAAGAACTTTAACATTCTTATATACTAAGAAAAACTTAGTCGTAAAAAACACAAAAGATATCTTATATTTTTTATATTTAAACACCTTTTTCTTTGTTGTGGGTTGATTCAAATCCACAACATTCCCTCTAGGTTACCTGGATCAACATACACTTGATGAAAATTGGAGGGTATGTGCAACTGCCAGAACATTGTGATAACAATAATAAAGATGAGGATAATAGTCTACAAGTAAATAGTGTAAATAATGATAACTCCTCATCCCAGAAATTCAGACAAGATGTTCAATAACTGGTTGTTATGTAAAGCATATGAGGCTAATTTTAAAAACATTGAGTAAGATAAAATATGATAAACAGAAATCTTATGTAAAAAATCTAATGTTACTTATGTTGGTTGGTTTTGTCTTGCTCTGTAAAACTAAGTGACCACTGTTCTTTGATTCTCTGACCTGGAGGTCAATAGGTCAGTGACAGATCAATAAATTGCTGGAATAATCAAGTAAAATTAATGTTGCAATTTTAACTTTCTTTTAATTTTTAAATATTTTTAATTATTTCTACAATTTGTCTATATTATTTTTTTAAATAATAGTAACACTTTTTTAATCATTTTACCCAAACCAAGGTGATAATGCCACTAGGACACATGTTATGGGAGTAAAAGAGAATGAGAAGACTAGTGAGGAAAAGTGTGGAGAAGTGAAAAGAGGGCAATAAAGGAATGGGATTCAGGAAGACAGAAGATGGCCAGTGGCATTGCATTCAAATTTTTTAAATGGCAAAAACCAAATTTAATATTTTCTTTGAATTTTTATTGCATTTTATTTCAAGAAGATACCCTTATGAATAAGATTTTTTCATGTAAACTTAATTTATTCTTGTGTGGATTCCACCCAAAAATCATTGAATAAAAAATAAAGCAAAAATAAATTTAGAAAAATGTAAATTTGAATTTTAAAAAATTTCTTTAACCAATATATCCTTTGTTTCCACCATCTCATTACCACCCTTTTACTGTTGAAACAGTTAAATGTAACCACCTCTTCTACTCCAACAGCTTCTTCTCTCACACTTTCCAACAGTGGAACTCCCTTCCTCTTACTTGCTTCCCTGATAACTATGATCTTAAAAATAGTTAGATGTAATGTCAATCAACATCTTCTGATGCCTTTTATCTTTCTCTGTTCTTTTTATCCCTTCCTCAATCCCCCCTATACCGAGTCTTTTCTCTTACTTTCACTCTCTGTAACACTTGCGTACTAGTGGCACTCTTGCCTTGCTCGGGGTGAAATGCTTATAAAAAAAAATTGACATAAACAGTATCGCCTAGTGAATTTTCCACTATCATGGCTCGCCACATTTCCTGTCCTTTTTAGCTCTTAATAAATGTCTTTTTGATATCTCTCATAAATCTTGTTCCACTATCTATTTTACTCAAGCTTGCTAGGTAGGTAATGTATTATTTTCTTATATCCCGCTTGCCTTAAAGCCTTTCCTGTGAGTATCACATTTTCCAAACCTTCTTTCCTCATTATGTACCATAGAGACTTCAACTTTGTTTCCAGTTTCTCTAAGAATTTGTCGTTGCTCAAATGGTTCAGTCTGTGGTATTCTCAGCATCCTTCTGAAGAAAGAAAAAAAGCTGATTATGTACAAACCATTGAATTATACTTATGCTTTGTTATACATATCATCTTGCTTCTAGCAATCTTGATTTTTTTATGGTAGGTACTCAATGTTGTTCTATAATAAAATGTTTCATTAATTATTTATAAAATAGAACAATGTAAGTTGTATGAATTTCACAGATGAAGCATTTTTATTATTAATTTTTAACTAATTTATCTTTTCATCTTATTTACTTCTAATTCAAACCATTTGTTTAGCATTTGAAGAGTAAAACAACCTCAGCATTTTTATACAAATCAATAAGATGAAAGGCTGTCCTAAATTTAATAATATTTATTTAACTGTAATATATATTCATTATGTTAGGACTTTTATTATTAATGTTTCATCTCTGAGGGACTTGGTGTGTCTAGGAACTTTCTCAAGGCATTATGAATATTTATTTGGTATATAAAAATCTGCTATAAAAATTTATATTTTTCAACTATTTATTGAAAATAAGACAAAACCAACCAACAAAAGTAACATTAGATTTTTTACATAAGATTTTTGTTTATCATATTATATCTTAGTCAATGTTTTTAAAAATTAGCCTCATACGCTTTACGTAACAACCAATTATTGAACATCTTGTCTGAATTTCTGGGATGAGGAGTTATCATTATTTACATTATTTACTTGCAGACTATTATCCTCATCTTTATTGTTCTAGCAGGGTTTCTGAATGAAAGGGAAGATTAAAGACAACCTGCAAAAAGTGACAGTGCAAAAATTTTTGTCCACCTGCAATTATTGGCTTGTTCTTTTAGGTATTGTTGCAAAAATATATTTGCATGTATTTTATGCAACACCAGTTTTTCTTTTTTTTCTTAATTTTCTTTTCATATAAGTGAAAATTTTAAAATCAAATTGCTGCATATCCTTCATTGTTTGAAATCATCACAAAAATATCTGCCCACCAATAAAGCTAGTGAAGATGGCCAATTATTTGAACCATATATCAATTTGTTTGATTACAGTTTTATATATTTATATATAATTCAGTTTTTAAAGATTTAAGTCCTAAGTGTAAGAGCTGAAATTTTTTAGGTATTTATCATTTCCTCTCTCTCTCTCACTCTCTTTTTCCAAACTTTGATGACTTGATTCAGGATTTCTAGTTATTTTTAAAAACTTGGTTGAAATCTCAGGTATATTTTTTGCTTATATATAAATATAGTTGTGTGTGTGCAATTAAAAATGACTGCATAAGCAAATCAAAATTTATATTCAGGAAATAAATTGAAGTGTCTTTGTTTCAGTTCAACTAAGGATATGCAAACATATATGTACAAAGTAAATAAAATAATAATTTGCTATATTTAATATTGATAACCAGTAGGAAATAAATAACTGTTTTTGAATTGCATTACTGCTTTTAATTTTTCTGCTTATGCAGACATCTATATACAATTTTAAAACATTGTATCTGCTCTATGATGAATTTTTAATTACTGAATCAAAGATGAATGAATGTGATTTTCATGGTATTATTCTGCATGAGTTCAGACTCAGCTATTGCTGGAACCACCTACAAAATCAGCAGTGCTTGCGGGGCTGGAGTCAGCTTCAGAATTGATCATGATTTGTTAGTTCCAAATATTTGCTTTTGGTGATCTGAATCTCCAATCTCATGATCATAAATCATCCTTTAACAATAAATAAAGTATAGGAGCCACGGTGGCTAACCCAGAAACAAACACTCAAACATTAAGAGTAAAGCTGAGGTTAGGTGGCCTGTATTACAGTCAGAAGACATTTGACCCAAATTGGCAAAGTGAAGAAAATACAGAAATGGGTACCCACTCACTTTTTGATATCACCAGCTTACACGGTTGGACATATTCTGCAATTTGCTTGTTTATTTTAAGGAATGACCAATTTGAACATATGTGTACTGTTTGATGAAAAGTGGTTTCTGTATGATGATCAGAAATGTAGCTTTCTTTTGTTTGACAAACTTAATCCCTTCTAAACCTTCCCCAAAACACATCTTCACCCCCCCCCACTACAAAAGATTCACCTTAACATTTGGTGGTGCTGTCATAGAACAATCCACTACAGCTTCTTGTAATCTGACCAGACCATCAAGGTAAAGTCTCATCTGAAATTAATGTATCAAAAGATGTTAGTATTTTAGCCAGTTCTGATGAACACAATGGGACAGATCTTAAATGCAGGATAGCACAAGACCTTATACATAAAAAATGACCTGGCAAAAAAACTGATGCAACTAAGTGCCAAGGCACTGTTCCTCCCTCTCTATTTATTGAATCTGTTCCTTGCTGATTACTAGTTTCCTTGAAATTAGATGAATATACAAACCAGTACATTATTTACATTCAGACTAATATTGTCTTCTTTTATTATTATTATTAGGTGTTTGTCAAACCTGGGTCCCCTTGAGGGAATTTTGAACTGAACCCATTATTTAATCTGTGGAGGTAGATTGTTCTTGTTCTACTGTTCATGTCTAGGCATATCTTGTCTTTTACTTATTTAGTACTGCTCAGTTATTGCTTGCCATGTTTCCACTAAGTCTAAGTCTGCACAACCCAATCCAGGAATTGAACTCACAATTACTATCACCAAATTCACAAGCCAATACATTAATCCACCGGGCTGAAGAAGCTAGAAGTGTACAACAGCTGAAATATGATAACAAAAAAGATGAGGACAACAGTTTAAATGTAAATAATAGTAACTCTTCAAGCCAGAAATCCAGAAAGAAATTATACCTGCAGATGTACACTCATGGGAACCAGACTGAAAATGTTTTCAGTTTTTCAACTCCTGTGAACCTAGTTTTTATTGTGATGGAATAAATTCACAACTAAATTGTTAGCAACATTGTAATAATTCTGATGAGGCTTACTTTGACTAATAAAGTTGTATTCAAGCTGAATTATAGCATTTGAAAGGCTGTGGTTCAAAACAGCCATTTATTTGTTCCACTATGATATCAAAAAAGAACTTGACAGTCATTTTCAAGATACTAATTTCAATATGGGTGTGCAGGTGGTGTAATGGCTTGAAATGAGAAATTGGCAAGCCAAGTTCAAATTTCAGTCAAGTTTGTTATATTCATTTTCACACAACTAATCTTGGGAAAAGTATGAATCCATCTCTTCTTCCTACAAGCTATGGGTTAAACAGTACAGGCAGGGCTCCTCAGCCTTGGTTAGCAACTAGTCTAGGAGAAAGATCACTCCAAATCCAAAATGGGGCTAGTAACTCCTTTCTATGCCAACTTACTTGATACTGAAATCACAGCATCAACTCATAGCATGGTGAATCTGTGGCCCCATGTTCCACAATTGGAGTCAATAGAACATGAGAGAGAGAATTTCAATGCTTACCATAGAGAAGAACGCTCTCCCATTACTAGACTGTAAACAAAAATGATGGCTTGAATAATTAAATGAAGAAAGTGTAACTTTTATAACTGTAGATTGAGTTTCCCTTTACAATTAACCTTCTGTGGCTGAAGTGGTAAAGGCAGCTTTATGTCAGAAGTGTTCCTGAAACTTGTATAGAATCTTTTTTTCATCTGACATTGTATGTTATGGAGCTTTTTATATGCTTATAAAAACAAAAATAAACATTTTGGCAAGATTTTTGTCAATCTTCTTTTTCTTTTTGGCTTTTTATTTGAATATTTCAGATAATTTAACATTCTATAACTTTAAGTAAGCAGCATTGATTGAAAAATAAAGAATAAGCTTCCAGTGAAATTTGACCAAATTATTAGTGATATGTGTTAATTGGCTTTTTTTTCTCCTAATTGGTTGGCAAAGATACAGGATGCGAGTTCGAATCTTGTGAGAGTTTAATTCTTTTCAATCCCCGAATTTTACTAATGGTTATAGAATGTGAAACAGTGGCGCGACAAAGAAAATCAACAAAGATTAAAGAAAAACTCGCTCAAATGAATAAGTTTTTTTTCGTTTTTTTTTATCTGATTTGTGAATTTAAAATTTGTGACACAAAATTGTTTCCCTTGCATCAACAAGGGAAGTAACTTTTACTCCAATAACGATTAACAAAACCATAAGAAAACTCCCTCCGCTTATATTGGTTAGAAAATATACTTCACGTATATTTTAACCCCCAAAAAAAAAAAAAAACACACCGATCTTTGTTAGAGATGAGAGATGGAATACATTCTCCTGTAATTCGAGAAAATTTAATATTGCTCAATTTATGTAATTACAGGGTTTGAAGATCACTAGAGCCATGGAACTGACAGTCACTGTTGATTCCTATGTCCACACTATCTATATCTTCATATACTCTATCTCTGATATTGAGGACCCCCACAAAAATTACAGCAAACAATATATATATATATGACAAATTCATATTATCCCTTTACAGATATACTTTTAGTTATATCTAATATATATCTTATCTATCTATCTATCTATCTATCTATCTATCTATCTATCTATCTATATATATATATATATATATATATATATATATATATTTATATATATAAAGTTTTGTTAAATTGAACCATCAAGGTCTATTTCAGTTTTATTCTAATTTTTGAATATGATGTTGTATATCGAGATCAAAATTTCAGATAAACTGTCCAAAGTTCATGTATTTTTTTCTGTTTTGTTTTAAGTACTTTTAAATGTCTCAGTCATTATCAAGAATTGGGTGTTTTCAGTATGATAGACAAGATTTTGTTGGCTCCTTCTTGACGTTTTTAGTTTGCTGGAATTGGAATCAGTTTAGTGACATCATATGTAACAGTTAAACAGGAAAGCATGAATCTAATATTTATATACATTGTGTTTTTTGCATGCATATTAAATATTTTATACACACTTCAATTTAGGACCTGCTGTGGAGAAAGATATTTAATGTTGGTTGTTTCTTTTCTATTATAATGGCTTCTAGAAAATTCACTCTATTTAAAAAGTAATGTTATTTATAAATTCTCATGTCCTTTGGGAATTGTGTTTCCAATATATATAATCTAAAAACAACATTAAATTCTTACATTGGCTGTACATGTACCACAATCTCTCTTGTGGGCCATATCACATTGAAGTGGTATGATCACCAAAGTTAAGCAACATCGAGCCTGGTCAGTATCTAGATGGGTGACTGTTTGGCAATACCAGGTGCCATAAGCTTGGATGTGAGATTGGTGTAATTGATAATGACTTTTTATTCACTTGGAAAAGGTATGAATCCACCATTTCACTCCCAGCTATGTGTCAATTACTAGGACTTGTATCATTAATTCTTTAAAATCTTCAAAAGATTCTCACAGTATAAAAATATAAATAAATACCCTGCAACAGGCTGATAAGCTGTATGAAAAAAAAATCAATCTCTTCCAGGATGACAAAATGGGGCAATTTGTGCACATATCAATCATCATATTGCAAATGACCAACTATCAACATAAGACAAATATAAATAGATAATACCAAAATATTTTACAGGACTCACTGCAAAGAAAAAATCAAAAATTTTAAAGCCATTATTTTAAACAACTCACATTAAATAATTTTCTCTTTGCTACCATTTTCTATTGAGCAGTACTGGAAAATAGAAATTTTCTTTACATATGGATTGTATATCTGAAGAAGACCTGAGAATGGATTGGTTGAAAGAGTGCAAGAGCAACATAAGTAACACCAATAATGAATTGCTTATAAAAATTAGATATTATCTAAACAGTGTATAAATGTTAGACAAAACTCTCTACAAAACATGTAAACTTAAATGATTTTTGCAATTGTTATTTTCTAAAAAATGGTTCCTATGCATCATTTAGCAACACATCTGTTTCTTCATCAGCCTGTTTCCATTTTATAAATTCTCCAATGCCCGTTGATATCAATATCAGCTTTATTAGCTCAGTTGTTTACACATTCTACACAACTTAAAACCTTAGTATAGTCAGGTTTTTCTACTTTTATAACAAGGACTAAGTGAGGGAATTTCTTCTACTGCATTAGACACAATATATTTACCTACCACTTCATAGGAGTAGGATGTAGAACATGATCAATTGAAAGTGGGTGACTAAATTAGTATGAGTGGGCAAGCACAAACATGCCCAGTCTCCAAAACTATTGTTATGGATGTGTTAAAATACTTCAATTCTCCTCTTTGTGTAATGTGGAAAGTGCTTTGCGATATAAAAGTTTGGGGTTAATTGAAGAAATTATCATTTTTTATTTGCTTTGTAACTGTAATAAAATTAATTCTGAATACTGCACAAATGTTTAAAAATGTTCACAGTAGATAGTTTAAAATATTGAGGTTTGTAGTAATAGTTTTAATACTTATTTCTTAAACTCTCAACAACACCATACTTAGTTATCTCCCCTAAAACGTTACTCAAGCTAATCACAGTTCTCAACTCAGCATTCTTCACTTGACATTGTGCTATGTCAAAAGGTACTTGGAATAAAATAATATGTATCAACACAGTAATATTCTCTCTTCCATTAATAATGGCACCAAAAATCTTGTCTGTGAATATGCAAAGATCCAATTAAAAATAAGTAGACAAAACTAAATTATTCAATGAAACATGTCTCAATGAAAACATGCTACCAAAATATACACAGACACACACACACAAACACACACACACATATATATATATATATATATATATATATATATATATATATATATATAGGTAGCATATTTTCATTAAAACAGGTTTGGTTAAATAATTTAGACATTTATGTCTATTTATTTTAGTTTTAATCCTATTGAGTCCACAAATTAATTTCTTGGTGGTTGTAGAAAATTGATTAAGAAAATTTTGGTATTTGATTCAAAAGGATTAAAACTAAAATATGTCTAAATTATTTACCCAAATCTGTTTTGAATAATTACATATATATATATATATATATATACACACACACAGTGGGGGAAACAAATATTTGTACACATACAAATTTTTAATTTATTGCATTTCTAACTCATGAATAAATATACTTTTCATATAATTAAATGTACACAGATGCATAATAACTAAATATGTATAGAAAACAGAAAAAAAATTGATTTAATAGAAATAAATCCTATTTATCCATTTTAATGGGTGAAAAAGTATTTGTATAATACAAAAAAATACATAATCTTCATTTAATACTTTGTAGAATAGCCATTATTCATGTCTACAGCAACCAACCTCTTCTTGTAGTTCTCAATGATTGCAAATTTTAGCTGGTATTTTGTTCCATTCTTCTTCACACATGGTCTTCAGATCTGGGATGTTTGTTGGAGCTCTCGATTGGATTTGAATTTTCAAATAATGCCACAGATTCTAGATTGGGTTTAAATATGGGAACTGACTTGGCCATTTCAGGATATTTACATTATTTTCAGCAAGCCATTTATTCTTAGACTTTGCAGTGTGCTTAGGATCATTATCTTGTTGGAAGATTCAATCAGGAGGAAGTTCAGGATTTTCAACCAAAATTATTAAATTTGCTTCCAAAATATTTTGATATGCTGCAGCATTCATTCTACCATCTATTACTGATATGTTGCCTGTACCTTTTGCAGAAAAACATACCTAAACCACAATGCTGCCACCACCAAATTTCACTGTTGGAACTATGTTCTTTTGTTTGAAGTCATTGATATCTTTCCTCTATACATGATTTCTAGAATTACATCCAAACAACTCAATTTTGGTTTCCATAATACTCTTTTTCCAATATAATTTTTCTTTATCCTTCTGTTCACAAACAAATTTCAACCTGGCATCTCTGTGTCTTTTAAACAGCAGTGGAGTTTTCCAAGGAGAGCATGACTTTAGACTGTTCCTATGAATTTCATTGTTTATTGTTTGTTTAGTGACACCGATTCCTGAAAGCAAATCATCCTGCAACTCTTGACAAGTAACCATTGGATTTTTTTAATTTGAGGCATTTACTCAAAGATCTTGAAGAAATCTTCTATGGAGCACATGTTCTTTGATTTCCAACAGTTTTGAGTTTTTTATATCTTGCAATGAATGAACTAATGGTTGTAAGTGGAATATTCAGGTTGTCTGAGATTTTCTGGTAACTTTTAGCTTCTTTCAAGAGCTTAACAATCAGTTCTTTTTGTGAATTTGTCAATTCTTTACCTCTTGCCATGATGATAACCTTCTTGCACGAATATAAATTACAGAATGTTTGGTTTGTATTTTTTAGGCAAAAAATAACTACTGATAACATTATTGGAACATTCTAGAATATTCTACTTGAATAATCTGGAGAATTAAAGCAATTTAAAAGTTTTAAAATTTGAAATATGCATTGCATGAATACTTTTTTCACCCATTAAAAGGAATAAATGGGATTTATTTTTAATAAATCAAAATTGTTTTCTGTTTTCTATGCAAGTTGCCAAAGCATTACTTATAATATAAGCACTACAAAGCATGTGATAAACATGGCAATGAGGATTCAAAACTCTTACAACTTATAACAGTTACAAGGATTTTGGAAACTTATACCGAATGAAGAAGTACGGAAAAAAATATACTTGCACTTTTGGGAACAAGAATATGAGTGATGCCAAGAATTTTAACCACATTGGTTTAAAAAAAAATGAAAGCCTTTGCTCATGCTTTACAGTTGCTTCTACCAGCAGAGAAAAATTACAGCCAGATAGAAAAAGAAGCTCTAGCAATTATATTTGCTGTGAAGAAATTTCATAAATTTATTCATGGAAGAAATTTTAGGTTGCAAACAGACTACAGCACTCTATTAACAATATATGGTTCAAAGAAAGGAATACCTATTCATGCAGCTAATAGACTACAATGTTGGGGTACCATCTTATTAAACTATGATTTTACAATGGAGTACCAACCATCTAAAAAATTAGGACACATGGATGGATTATCAAGATTAATACCTAAAAATGCGGAACCATTTGAGGACACAATCATTGCAGCACTAAAAAATGAAATGGAAATAAAAAAATATTTACCCAGAAAGAAATAAAAGAAAAAGCAGAAAATGACATCTTTATTGTGAAAATAAAAAAGTAATTGAAAGAAAGTAACAAAGACCAAAATCCAGACTTAATGCTTACATGTTATGCAACAGTGTAGTAATGTTTGGGCAGAGGGTTGTAATGTCCTGTGTGTTACAGAAGTGAATATTGAAGGATTTTCATAGTGAACATTCTGGTATTTCAAGAATGAAATCTCTGATGAGAAGTTTCATATATTAGACCAGAATGAACCAAGATATTGAAAAAATTGTGAAAGCTAGCAAATGTTGTGCTATGGCAACAAAACTACCAGTCACAAAGATAGAAACTTGGCCAAGGACAGAGACACTTTGGTCAAGACTGCATATAGATTTTGCAGGTCCTATGAATGGAACATATTATCTTGTGGTAGCTGATAGTTTTACTAAATAGCCGGAAATTTTTAAGCGCAAAAATCCATCTTTAGTGAGTGATTTTCTTGCTTGAACTGTTTGTGAGATATGGCATACCAGATACCATAGTCTCTGATAAGGGAATGGGTAAAGAATTTTGTAAGATGTTCTTCATTGAACATTTTATGGCCCAACGTCAAACTTGAATGGTTTGTAGAAACATTCAAAAGAGTGTTGAAGAAAGCAAGCCTTGAGAAAGTAAATGCAGACATGCTTCAAAATTTTCTGAGAATTTAGCGTGTAACACCTAACCCCAATAGACCATCAGGCATGTCACTGGTGGAATTAATGTTTTCTAGAAAATCAAATCCAAGTTATTGCCAAGTTAAAAAATATGAATGGTTAATAAAAACGAAACCAAAAGTTTCAAGGTCGGCAATAAAGTGTTCTTTAGAGCATATATATATATATATATATATATATATATATATATATAGAAATGTAGGAAGATGACATAATATCAGCAAGAATACGGAAATTGATTTACATGGTAAACGGGAAAAGATTTGAACATAAAAAAACCCATAATCAACTGAAAAAAGGTTCATCGATGAAAGATTTGAAACATTGGAAAACTAATAAAAATGTTATATGTTTTTCAATGTGCCAGTACCACAACAAGTCATGGACAAGTTCCAGAAAAAGAAAGCATACTGAAAAACTGGAAGTGGATCCAAGATGGAAATGCTACAAAGACAAATATGTTGGCAAACTCTCCAGGAAGAGGAGAGGGAGATACTGATAATTAATCAAATTTTCCTTGTATGTCATATTCAATGAGACATTGAAAGAAAATTTTCTGCCCAAATATATATTTATAACATTTGTTTTGATAAAGTCCCTCAGAGGATGAAATGCATTGGCTAAGATAAGTTTTCCTTTTATCTTTATCCTTTTACAGCTATACTCTATCTGAAATTTTTTCACACACATATATATATATATATATATATATATATATATATATATATATATATATATATATATATATATATTTTATTTAAGTAGTAGAGGTGAATATTAATCACATATATTGAACATTATATCGTGAAAATTTCAGATAAATGTTCAGCTGTATCAGGTGACAGACTTATTGATAAAGGAAGATTTGCAGTGAAACATTGCTATAAAAAGATGGTTGATTGTTCATATCAGCTGCAAAGTTCATATAAATTGTGATTACTCTCTTGGGTTTGAGGTGTGAAAGTCAAAAATGGAGTTATATAAATCATTGAGGTAATGTTTTCCTTGAAACGAGACTGATTTATCTCTAAGGTGTTAATGACAAACATTGCAATGTTTATGTTAGTTCTTCATTATTTTTATTAAAAATATAGCAATAGATTTTCAAAAGTACAGACATGGGTGTATCTTTTGGTGATCTTTACCAAGAAAATCCCAGATAGAATATTTCATTAACTGGATGGCAAAAAGATTGTTAGTTAACTAATTCAAAAACTAATGTTAATCATACATATATAAGATTTTGTTAATATAAGCTTATGAACATATCACATTTAAATATTGGTTCCCATACAATCACCAGAGTTAAGCAACACTGAGCCTGGTCAATGCCTAGAGCGACCATTTGGGAATACCAGGTGCTGTAAGCTTGGATGTGCAAGTGGTATAATGGATAATGGCTTGGAATTGTTAATCAGAGAGTCAAGTTCCAATCCCCATTGGGTTCATTATATATACTTACGTACAGATACCACTGGGAAAGGTATGAATCAACCTCTTCTCCCCTACCTATGGGTTAATTAGTAATGCTCATATCACTAAATCATTATCTCCTCCAAAAATTCTTACAATCTAAAAATATTTTATGGCTTTAAATAACCTGTAAATGGTTGATAAGCTGTAATAAACAAATCAGTTAATCAATTTCTCCATATAGCTTTGTATTTTGAGTGCTAAAAGTAAACAGGCACTTAAATCTTAAATTTGGGCTGTGATTCCTTAGAACAATACTGATTTCAGGGGCACTGCAGGATATTTGAAAATTTTAATTATTCCAGGTAATCATAATTCAGTGTACTGTAGCCTCAATACACACAAGTCACTCTGTCCACCCAGTAATGAACATCACCATTTCACCACTGGATGGTGCTAGGTTAATAGGCAAGGTTTATATTCTAGATCATTCTAGAACTGTGTTGAACATGCTTGGTATATAAGTAACTGCATATGAATAACTAGAGATCCTTCTCTGCATCCTTGATAATCAAATGGTGGTATGATCAAGCTAATAAGCTAAAACAAGTTTTTAGATAAAAAATTATAAGTTTATTTAATACATGTGTAACAGAGGAGAGCTAGGGAAGAAAGATTTATTATCCCATTTCTATGTCTCCCATTATAGGCATCATTATATTTATGATAAAATAACACCGATATTTCATGGACAGAACAGAATAGCTGAAAGGAAAAGGAATGACAAATACTTTGTTCTCAGAGAGACTTTTATAATACTAAACATACACAAATCTACATATACATATTTACACATGTCCCATGCAGAGAAAAATATATCACATATATCTACATAGCAAAACAGAGTGTAAGAAAAAACAAAAGTGAAGGGTCTTACATATAATATGGAGATACTCCTGTGTCCGAGGAAGCCATGTTTAGGACTCTAGATTCACACGAGCTGGATCCATCTATGTCTCAGATGAGGACATATTCCACAAATGGGAAACAGTGAGTTTTTGATTTTCCCAAATTGAGGACTGCAAGCTGGAGTTTCTTTCTATATCTGGGAACAGTATATTCCTAAAGGGAAATGGCATCATAGACTTCTAAGCTGCTGGGAAGGCAGATTTAGTGTCTGTCCGGGCCATGAGGGTGCCTGGGCTAAAGAAAACAACATTTGGTTTGGCTGCTGCTTTGGTCACTGTATGGAGTGACTTCACTGAGTAGCTGTCATGTGACCTACATGGTTTATCTCCACTAAAGTGAGAGAAAAACCTCCTGTATCCCTACACATCTAAATTAATATTAATTAAAAGTGTATTGAAATGATTTATTATGTTTGTCATTTTTGTCTTCATATAAATTTCTTAACTAAATAATTTATCCTCATTACAGTAAATGAGACTGTCCTGTATTTTCTAACTTAAAATGCAGTGAAAGACCCTTATCCATTAAGTATGATATGATTCATGATTTAAAAAGTAAACACTTATACATTAAGGACCCACAATTTGAAAAACCACAATTAAAATACTTTTGATGCTATGATATGAAAAACCATGTTTATAGACAAAGAACACCATTAACTGAAAACCCACAGTTATACACTATTATACACAAAGAACACCTGGTCAGAAGAAATTCACAATTATACACTAAGAAAACTTAATAAAGAAAGAGTAAACTCTGGCAGGGTTCAAACCTGTGTCTTACTTTGCAGGAAAAACAACCCTATGATCCAGACAGAATCAATTAATCCTTTGGAAATTGTTTTGTTAATGTTTGGGATGTGAAACTGAGCAGATAGACATTTCATAAAATCTGCATGAATGAATGTGCTTTAAAAGCAAAATAGAATCATTCTTTACTGCGAAGCTCTTTATAGCCGAGTGGTAAAAGCATGCCAAATCAGATAGTGCTTCCTGCTGCAAAGGGTGACACTGGTTCGAATCATGCCAGAGAGCATATTTTAGAAAATTAAGTTTTCTCAAACATGCAGGCCAGTAGACAAATACTGTTTATAATAAACTGAGAGTCTACTCAAATACAGGTATCCACTAAAAATAAAGTTTAAAGTAATAAAAAGAAGTCATAGTACAAACAAGCTAACAAAGGAAGTTATTCCCCTTTGATAAGTGACTGTGTAGATAAATAGCAAATAATTGACATTGTTTCATAAACAATTGCGAGTTCATATGTATGGGATTTTTCATTTGCAGTCTAATTTCCAAGTTAAATACATATAAGGCTGTGTGATATTTATCTAGTATCTAGTGTGATATTTCATAGGCTTATCTCTGAGACTGATTTGATAGTGTTGTAAGGTTTATCCCACCGTGCTGGGATTTTTCACTTGTAGCTTAATGACCAAGTTAAATACAGATGAGGCTGTCTGCTCTAGTGTGATATTTCATAGACTTGTCTCTAAGAACAATTCAATAGTGTAGTGGGTTCATTCTCACTGTGTAAGAAACTACTATGTCCTTGTAAAAATTTATAAAAAAACAAAAAGGATAGAAAAGTGTTCTTTATAATAATGTAAAAAAGAAAATATAAATTTTTGTTATAATGAATGTGTATCCACTGCCCCCCCCCCAAAAAAAAACAAGATTAAAAAAAAAAAAAAAAGAGTCCAGTTATAATTTGTAGCAAGATTTTTTAAATCAGCATTATTCTCTGAAACCAGAATTGGTCTTGAATGATTCTTGTCTGCTGGTCATAATGAAATCTTACACTCTGCTTCTTTATCCAAATGTTAACAAATTACTAATAATAATACTCAAATGGATTGTGTAAAAAAAAAAAAATACACAGAATAATAGACAATTCTAATATTATAAAATTCTACCAAGGAGAAAAAAAAATGCAGTGAGAACAAGAGAAAGTCTTCTGAAAGGTTTGTGTGAAGAAAAAAACTGAGAAAGAAGGAGGGAAATTAGAAAAAGGAAGGAAAAGAAATAGATAAAGGAGAGAAAGACAAAGAAAAGAGAAAGGAAGGTAAATGAAAAAGAGAGAGAGAAAGGAAAGTGAGAAAAATAGGAAGGAAGAGAAAGGAAAGAGAAAGAGAGAACAAAAGAGTAAGGCAAGGAAATAAAGATGAAAGATTGGATTTGAAGAAATTTATAAAGAAAATACATATATTTTATTGAGTTCAGCCATGGTAAATTGTGTCCCGGATCTTACAATATATTACCATTCTTGTTAGATTTTCTGTTGTCACAATGTGGGATTGTTAAGAACAAAGGTGATGGAGAGAAAAAGAATACAGATGAATTTGGCAAGATTGAAAAAAAATGTTTCTGTTATGGGATATTACCCATAATGATAATAATGGACTATTCCATACTTAATAAATACTGCACCTCAGGAGTAGGCAGGGGAGTTTGTCGTTCCTCGAGCGGTTCGGTTTACTCTCTGCTTTGGTAGGCAGGGAGTCTGTCGTCTCCTTCGGGAGGTAAACCGGCCCTGAACTGACGGGTTCAGTTGATTTCTCTGCCTAATGGGTGGTGAGCCCACGTTAAAACCTGAATGAGGCCCTCGTGGGGGGGACTAAAGAGTCTGTCATTCGGGAACTGAAAGTTGCCCTGAGCCGGTGGTGTTTATATGGATTCAATGGGCATATTTGGGGAGGTAAACCGGCCCTGAGCCCGTTTATATGGATTCAATGGGCATATTTTTGGGCTGAACCCACGGGCACGGATATCCCACGTTAGAAAACCAGCCTTGTGCTACATGATGCCCCAGTGGGTGGGGGTGACTGAATATCGTCTGTCGTTCACTTCTGAACCAACTGTTCAGTTGAACTCTCTGCCTTCGGGCAGGGAGGAACCCAAACGAGGCTATGCCGAAGGGCAGAGTCTCTTTCAGGGAGGTAAACCGACCCTGAACCCGTTTATACAGGTTCAATGGGCATATTTTTGGGCCAAGCCCATGGGCTCAGGGATCCCACGTTAAAAAACCGGCCTTGTGCCACATGATACCCCAGTGGGGGGGGGACTGAATATCATCAGTAGTTCAAGTCAAGTCAAGTCAGAGGCAGTCCGAAACAGAGTTGTGTTCAGACAATTACTGCAAGACATTGGAATAGTGATACTGGTTGAGACTACATTGTTCTCGCTACTAAACCTGATTGTTTGTACTAACACTTCTACTTCTCTGTATATATTCCTGTTTTTAATATATCTGTGTTATTCCATACCTGTGTTTGAGTTCTTCTTTATTGGTTCTACCTTGGACTAATACCATGGTACAAGGGATTGGACCATAACATTTCAAAAATTTTGAAACTACCAGTGTCTCTCGTTTTGTGCACATGTGTAGACGTAGAAACATCAACAAATGTGTCACAAAAACTTTTTTCCTTTTTTCCAATTTGTCATTCCATTTTTCTAATTACTGTTGATATATAAAATTATGCAGAATTATATATCATTATATTGTGTGTATATATATATATATATATATATATATATATATATGAAACAGTGAGAAAGTACTCCCACTCGCCACAAAAAATAGATAAGAAGCTGAGAGGAGAAGAAAAGAGACAAGAGCAAGAAAATAATGAAAAAGTAAAATAATAAAGGTGGAAAAGAGGAGCAAAGTGAGAGAGAGAAAATGAAAAAAATTGACAAGTTATTTTTATACATTCAAAATCCTCAAATCTGACATTACATTATATAAATGTTTTATAATTAATTTTTTTTTTTTACTTCATACCTCGACTACTGAAAAAATAATTATCTGAGCACATTATGAGAATCAATCAATGACTCAATTATTTGCCACTGAATTCTTTTCACTCTTCTTACTGAAATTTTAATAACCTACTTGTGGGTGTGCACCGCATTTTCAGAATCAGTGCTCTTTATTGTCAATCATGATTTAATGTATGTATGTTAGCATTTCTAACAAAGTGTTTAGATCAGCCTGTGAACTCATTCAGCACCATAAAAGTAAGCACCCTGATATAATCAGGTTGCTGTCAAAAGTCTTGCCTCTACTCAGTGTGGAATGTCTTGCAAGCCATGTACCATATTGGAAATCATCCCTAAAATGTTCGTTTGGGAGTTATGAGTTTTAAAGGTGGTCTTACTCTGTCATGAGTCAACTTCCATCATGTATTTATGTATGTCACATGTTAACTATATAAAATCCTCTCTGGAATCACCCCACTAGATATTGATTCTGTGGCTTCTATAGCAAGTATTTTTTATGGGGTGAAGATGCTAGCCCTAAACCTAATTGGTTTTGAATTCAGAGTTGTTCTACCAGATTGGTGGCCAACCAGACCTAGAGAGCCCAGTTTGTCTTGCTACCTTATGAGTAGAGGGGAGAGAAGAATTGGACTCATCCCTTTTCTAAGGGTATTTATTTAAAAGCAAATTCAACAGCCTTGGCCGGAACTTGACGCACCAATTTCCTTTTCCGCACCAATAACAATGCTATGAACATTAGCTTAATGTAGGCATATAAATCTCTTTGTAGTGTAATTTAATGCCTTATGAACAGAATCTGAAGACATTATTACTTCTCTTGGATTAATTAATACTTTTATTTATTTTTAGTGCAGGATTTTTTCCTTTTTATAATAATACACAATAAGTAATGCCTGGTGGAATACATTTTCGCTTTTCCGTTTTGAGAATTTGTCTCGCACATGGAATGTGACCTCATGTCTCTGTCGACACTTAATTAGCTAATTATAGCATCAAATATAAAATACTTTATTTAATTAGCTACCTCTTTTGATATATATATATATATATATATATATATACACTTGAGTATAGTGCAAGTTTTTATGATTATGTTTTTGTGTAAAAGAATAGGTCGTTGAACTATGAGCTGGTACTTTTTTTTGAAGAGGCTAAAAATCATATATTTTAAGTGACTGGTTACAGTATACACAAGTAAATATTTTTTGAGTAGTTAAAATTCATGTAAAAAATACAGGCATCACACTATACATAAATTTGGCTTATACATGAGTTTATATGAGGTGTGTGTGTATATATATATATATATATATATATATATATATATATATAGACACAATGTAATGTCATAAGGTTAATAACCAGGTTTAATTTTGTAAAACCTCTTCCCTGTAAGGCTAATATCTTCCACCCTCTCCTGACCACTGTCTCGTGCCTTCCGTCTGACTGAAACATTGAAATTGATAAATTCTGTATCAATTTTTCAACAGCTGTCCCAGTTAAATTTCTAATTCTGATACAAACTCAATCTGTATACTGGGGTTGAATAAGACTGACAAAGTTTTCATCAGTTGAGATAGGTCTATAACTCATATGAGGTAATTTTAGATTTTTTGGTTTACTACTATTTACTTGCTCTATATAATAAATATATTGAGCTCTTTTTATGGATCAGTTTTAATATTTTATATTACTAGGATCCACTTGGATTATATACCAATGGATTTATTACCTTTACTATTATATATATTATATATATATATATATATATATATATATATATATATATATATATATATGGCCTGATCATTGGGTTTGAGCATGAAACAGACTGTCACCTCTGAGTATTGACTTTAACGTCTATTTTTATATTTACATATGCTCTATCCCTATATATCCCTATCTCTCTCTCATATATATATATATATATATATATATATATAATTGGTATATACAGAATGAATTCCAATAACCAACAATTACTATTCTTAAAAGAGTGCTCAATACAAAGTAGAGCAGATATAATTTTTTTTATAAAAAATAATTATAACATAAGTATGTTATAAAATCACTACAAAAATAGCCATTTTGTTTCAACACACTCTGTGTCTTATCAAGTGATTTTCAACATCATCACTTGATAAGACACAGTGTGTTGAAACAAAATGGCTATTTTTGTAGTGATTTTATAACATACTTATGTTATAATTTTTTTTATAAAAAAATAATTATATATATATATTCTATATGCTACCATGGTTTCAGCCACTGAGGTTTCATCAAAAATATACAAATAACAAATGTTATGTATAAGTAGACTTTACATACACACACACACACACACACACATATATATATATATATATATATATATATATATATATATATATATATATATATGAGTGTGTGTGAAGTATATTTGTATATATTTTCAGCTGCAATGTATGTGGCATTAATTTTGTGAATACATGGGATTTAACTATATTTGTCAGTTTTGCACTGGTGACTCCAAGTGGCAGTGTCTTTGTTAGCCATACAATCAAGCATGTATGAAATTCTCCTTTGTAGGAGAAACCACTGTTTGATCCGGTGTGCTTTACAGCTCTGCTTCAAAGATTTTCCTTTTTTTTAATGAAAGCACGCTTCCTCATTCAGATATTTAGTTAAATTATGTTGACAATGAATAAAAAAAGGTTTGCCTAAAAAGACCAATGTGAATTTCTTGTATAAACAACAAAAGCTAAGTGTTTTTCTATCATATACTTGCTAATGTTATTTCATACCAAGTCATGCATTTTGTTTGCATATATATTAAGTTTGATTTTTTTATATCTCCTTCTTCTATGTGGCACGTCCTTTTAAGGAGTGGGCAATCACAGCTCTCCACAACATCCTATCCTTTGTTATGCTTAGTTTGTCATTTCACTATCCCTTCTACTCTATGTTCAGCCATTCATTTACACAAACTCATTTGGTTTGTTACTTGCTGTTTTCTTCTGCCTTCAATATGTCCTTTGAGTGTCATATTCTCCAAACCCTCTTTCCTCATTATGTGTCCTAGAAATGTTAGCTATCTCTTTCTGATTCTAAGTATAAGGCTCCTTTCTGCTTCTATTTTCCTTAAAACTTCCTCATTGCTCACATACTCTGTCCATGGTATTCTTAGCATTCTCTGTAAAAACCATGTTGACTCAATACTTCTCTTCATTTGTGAGGAAATTATCCAGAAGTCACTGTCATATAAGAGGATTGATATAACACACTTTTCTTTTGTTTCTAATGAAATTTTCTTATTTCTTTTGCTATTCCAATGTGCCTTTAGATTTCTGTGTCATATTTTACATTATATATTAAAATATCAGATATTTAGATTTCTGACCTTGTTTGATTTTGACATCTTTAATTCATAACCTGCATTTTGCTGACAACTTCTTACAATTGATAGTTAGTCCTTTCTTCTTGCTTTCCTTTGCTACCTTGTATAGGAGTTTCTACTGTAAAATATATCTTTAATTCTGTCATTCACAAAATGTAATGTAATACTTTAATATTTTTTAAAAGACAATATCCATTCATTTCATACATATATATATATATATAAAAGACATAGAAGATAAAACATTATTTTTTCAAAGTCTTAATTGCACTTTGTAAACCTTATCAGCTAACATACTTTTATGTTTGTATTTCTATATATGCCATCACCCTAGGTATGATGTTAGACTACATCCAGCAGCAAGTCCCCTAATTGGGAAATTGGAGGTTTTGAAGAGCCTAGAACCATCTCTTAATTGCTTTTGTTCCCATGTTCACCCTGACCCAGGGTGGTAGCACCTGTTGGGGTCACAGCTATGGGCAAACAGTGAATCCCCAAACAAAAAACAGTACGTTTTTATAATAACCAACAATACATTTTATAGCAAAATGACAATCAATGCAACACTAAAAATATATAAAAATACATTTTTATAGTAAAATTATTAACAATACATTTTATGATCTACAAACTGTATATCTAAACATACCTTTTACTCTGAAAGTATAAAATTATATACAAAAATATCTGTAGTTGAAACCATAAAATTATGTACAAAATATTTAGATTTCAGGCTTAAATAACCGTTAGAGGTTGATATGCCATTAAACAAAGTCAATCAATTATCCAACCAACATGAAAGAACCTCTTCATGACATTAATTCATATAATATATCACAATTTCTTAAAGAATTCAAAATGTATTCCAAAATATCGCTTCAACAAAAGAACATAAAACACACATATCACCACCTCTAGTAATTATGTCCACACAAACATACATATGCACAAAATCTGAGTATCATCTACTATGTATTCAATTGTGAAAGCAGAATAAGGTATATCATATTTTTATTATTTCAAAGTTCCCAAGATTAAATTTTGGCATTAAATGACTTATAAGGAGCTGATATGCCATTAAACAAACGAATCAATCAAATATGATATCATTTTGGATGATATAGGTAAATTAATATTATAAGAGTTTATATAAACCTGCAATTTGTGTCTTTCAGTTGAGAGTGCAAAAAAATGTTCACAGCTGGAGTGAGACATTGGTATTTGAATGCCATGACGTTCTCTCCAACTGTGTGTCACTTAATAAATCTGGTTAGATCTGTAGTGAAAGTAAATTATAGCATTGTTGGGAAGTCAAAGAAAACAGGTGAAACTAATATAAACAAGAAAAACTAACCAGGTGTGGCTCTATTAAAGCAGGGATAGTTTCATTAAGAAAATATGAAACACACCCACTCTCTTCTCTTACTTTCATATTAATATATAGACATATTTACTGATATAAGTATATGCACACACCAAAAAATTGGGCTATATATTTAAGATCTACCAAGACATCAGTATTATATATGAAAGTGGTAAGAAAAGAAATTATATAGGACCAAAATAATTTGAAAAGGGGTGAAATCAGGATCCTAAAGATAAATGTTTTTGCATGTTTTATTAAGTAAACAAGTGTTATGTAGTATTTCATCTATGTGTGTATATATGTTATTTATTATAAGTATACTGGTAACTTTGCAGTCTAATGCTGAAAAGGTGTTTATTTTACACAATACTATTTATATTTCAACATAATCTCCTTCCTTGTCAATGCACTTAATCCAAAGATTCTCCATCAATCATTTAGATTGAATGTTATACTGTGAAATAATTATGTATTAAGGTTACCTTGTCATAATGTAATGATTAACAAGCTTGTCTTACAGATCAATTACTATTGGTTACTGAATTCAGTCTTCACTGGGTACCCCATATTTGTGAGCATGTATCAAATGCTATAACATTAACTGTATTAGGCTACATACTTATTGAGCTGCACTGAAAATACACACACACACACACACACACACACACATACATATATATATATATATATATATATATATATATATATAATTAAAGGTGTTGTAATGGTTAGCAAGCTTGTTTTGCTAGAACAATTACAACTGAGTAGTGAGTTCAATTCTCACTGGGTGCCCCCTAATTTCGGCCTTGTGCCACATCTAAGCTATACTTGGAAAATCACTATAATTAAAAATACTTTTACAAACATTGGGAGTGGGTTCCTCACACCAAAACAAAGACAAAAGTCCAAATAAACATATGTCCACAAATCTTTCATTTTTGATTTATTAAGCTTAAAGTTTACAGTAGACAGTGTTAAATGTACAATCCAAGATACAATCTAAAAATAATTTTACAAACTTTGAGGGCAGGTTTCTGACACCAAAACATTTATATGTCCATATAAATGTATGTCTAAAAGAGCATCATTGTACCACAACACAGTAACTCGTAACAAATGTTCAAAATGTCCCCTGCTTGCTTCTATACACATATGCACCTGTCAGATCATTGACTGGTGGGCCCTATCAAATACTCCCACACTTAATGAAGAGTCTCAGCATTATTAATGTCTACAACAGCCGAAACATAATAAATATGGTGAGGACAATAGTCCAAATAATGTAAATAGTGTACAGAATATCTCATCTCAGAAATATAGACAGATACTGAGAAAATGTTCTCTTCAGCAGTGATTGAACCTGCATCCTCCTTTGTATGAGAAACCACTATTTCATCTGGTATGTTTCACTGCTCGGCTACAAAGAGTGTCACAGTTCAGCAAGGCTCTATTTTCCCTTTTTAAGGAAAATGCACTTCCTCATACAGATTATTTTTCTCAAAAGCATATATCTAAGCAATTTATAAAGAATTAATGGATTTATTTTTAATCTGACACACATATATATATATATATATATATATATATATATATATATATATATATGGGCACAAGACAGAATGGTTAAAATGTTTGCTTTCTGGCCATGAAACCTAAATTTGAATCTCACATGGACATTTAGTTGAGGATATAACTATTTAACATTTGAGGATGTAACTATTTGATGTTATCAACCTGGGGAGGCAATTCTAGCATGCAGCACTGTTGCAAAGTGCCTGGAGACCATACTATAAGTTAACCCAAGACTTGTGAGTAAAATTGGGTAGATGAAACTATTCAGAAGCTATCAATTGTAGTACTAGCATGAAGTCACAAGTCATTATGACTGAGAGTTTAAGCATATTAGCCTTGATGAAACTGCTGGTCATAGCAGATTATGTGCTCTCTCTCCAAGAAACTGAATAAAAGTACTAGATTGGTGGCAGGGTCTCATCATTTTACTATTGAAATGACTAGATGTAACCACAAGTTTTATGTTAACAGTTTCTTCTCTCGCACTTCTCACTTGTGGAACTTTCTTCAAGCTTCTTGCCTTCTGGTCGACTTTGATCTTCAAAAATTTAAATGCAATGTCAATTGTTATCTTCTGTCTTCTTAATTCTTATTCTTTTATTGTTCTCTCTCATTCTCTTATACTCAGTAACTCCTTACATTTTAATGGCTTGCTTGGGGTGAAATGATTAAAATTAATCTAAGCATAATTGTTGTATAAGCTTTAGGTTGACTTCATGGCTATTATTAAACAAATGCAAATGTGCCTGAGCAAGTGTTTGCCACAAGGATTGGTTAGCTGCTCTAACAGACAGGTATGCTCAGAAATGAGTTGCTGGCCATTATTTACCCATATATATATATATACTGTACTACTGTACTGATGCGGCATTCACCCTGGGCGGATTGAGCCGGCTTCTTCCTGTTATGAGAAGATTCTTGGGATAAATTACAGAAGTAGGGTACCCAGGCCTACTCGGATAACGTTCTTGCTTGCCGCGGGGTTCCCACAGACTCACAGACAGGAACGACCAGAAGCCGCCGGTTGCCGATGCAGACACTCCTTGGATTTTCACCAGAGCCCTTGTTAGCGGCGTGTGTTTCAGACCTGTCCGCCTTGGGTGGCCCTACCAGGAACAAAGTTCGGGCGGCATAGCTCTGACACTACTGTTTACACCCCCCACCGACTGTGAGGTAAGGGTTGGACTGGGGGGGCTTACAGTACCAGGTGTTCCCAAGCGGTCCCCATCTAAGTACTGACCTGGCTCTCACGATGCTTAACCCGGTGATCGAACGAGAACCGTGTTTTCAGCGTGATTTGACCAGAAGCTATAATGTTAACATTATAACCATTCAGCCATATTATATATATATATATATATATATATATATATATATATATATATATATATATATATGATATATATATATGAACATGGCTGAATGTTATAATGTTAACATTCTGACTATGAGACCTGGATTCGAATCTCGCCATTCCAAAGAGGAGACTTCTTGATAATGTCAGCATGAAGTACCAATGGAAAGTGTCCCACCATTATTTTAGGTGTATATATTTAATAAAATAAATCTGTTCATTTATCTGTTGAAAATCTCAGTACTTAGTTTCAAGGAATTGCATCCATTCTTCAGGTGATTTGATAATGAATCTCTTGATGAGTAGATGTGATTTTTATGAAACTCAGTTGAGATTTTCAGTAGTTAACTGAACAAATTTCTTCTACCATTACTACTATATATTATTATTATTATTATTATTATTAATGCTCTATTTCTTGATACTGAGCACTATAATTACAAAAATTGCTTGCCTTAAATATGTTAACTTTCAGAATTATCCAAGTTGAATGATATTTGGCAAAATACAATCTTTGCTATTGTTGTATTTGTGTACACATAATAGTTAGTTTTGCAGATCATTCACTAGTATGGTGAGTTCTGTTTTCATTGAGTGCTTAGTTACAGTGATCTTGTACCAGACTAAATTTAACTTACTAAATCTCCAAAATGTGGCTCTTAAGAACTTTCTTTTTTATTTCCTATTGCTTTTACTTTTATCCTACATTGGTTTATTCCTCATAGAAATGATTTATTCAATTATTTTCTTGATTATATAAACATGCCCATGGGTGGTGTGTATGGGTGTGTGTGGGTGGTGTTGTACTTATTTTAGTTGTCATAAAAGAAACACTAACAACATTATGAGCAGCTGAAAAGAAGAAGAAACGTTACCTCTGCCAAAGCAAACAAAACCTGCTCTAATTTCTTGGTCATTCTTTCTGACGTACAAATAAAATGTAATCTAAAGAGAAGATATATAGTTTCTTAATGCTGAAACAGAAACCCCCAACTTCAGTTTTAGCCCTTGGTCACACTACACTATTAATCTATCATTTATCATCTACCTATGCCTTAAACTGTCTGTCTATAATTTGTCATTTGCACTGGACATGTTTTTAACCTCCTGCTACCTTTTACAGCTTTCTACTGATCGATAACCAATATGTTTATCAATTACCAATCCTTCAATCTGCCAGTATTTATAAACATGTCCATCTTTCCTTTCTTTTTCTCTCTTCCTTTTTCTTTTTCTTTCATGTTTTAAAAAAAAAAAAACAATAACAAAGACTAAACAAAAATACAGTTGAGTTGTTTTGTGTGGAAATAGCCAACAGATTTCTGATTGGCCTGTTCATTCTGGAAGGAAAATGAGTGGCATTTTTTTTTCCTTTCTCTGACCAGCACTGGACATCACAGTATGGAACAAATTGAAAAGGATCATGGGAATGCATTTTCAGGAATATGAATAATGGATTTATATACACTTTGCATCAATATCATTCTGAATATTAATTTTTAAATGACAGTTTCACAAGAATAAGTGACTGGAGATTTACTCATGTGATGCTACGACTACACACACACACACACACACACACACACACACACACACGATGGTAGATCAATAAGTTCATATTTGACACATTTATGAGCTGAATTTTGAACTGAAATTTTCATTTTATAATGGTTGCTCTATATTACTAATGGATAAGTATTAAGTGCATTGACAATGAAAAAGAGTATCTTTCAGTTTCAAATAGATGGGCTAGTTTGATTATACCTTTGTGGAAAAAAAATTCACCTGGGACATCTTTATTCTGACCACCACTTTTATAAAATTCTCAGGAAACTTCCTACCATCCTTTAATTTAATCTATGCATATTCTTGGACCAAGTGTTTCTTTAAAGAAAATTTTAAAAAAAAAATTCCAGCCTACCCTTTTACTTCAACTTCCCCTGTTTATTTGAAGCTCAAAGTGTACAGTGGTAAATATTTGTATGTAAAAAAAAAAAAAAAAATAAAAAAAAATAAAATGCCTTTTTCATTGTTAGATGAATGTTGAAGTACCCTACCTACATAAGGCATGTTGAGTTACTTACCTATGCATACATGCATACAAAGTAGCAGGGGCTTTTTCTTAAAATCCTATAATGAATTTCTCTGTTTTGGAATTGGCCAAAGTTGCAAAGTCAACTTTTCAAAATCATGGATTTGTCCTGTTTGGATTTTTAAGCATGTTGATTTCACTGGATATAGTATTCATCTCAGAGATGAAGGAATCTTCTCAAAGCAATAATGGATTTAAAAAGTACTAGCCAAAGCTATCAGGAAAGAGCATTCTCGGCCAGAGTTTTGTATCTAAAAGGTAAGGTAGAAGATAAATGACATCAGTTAAAAGATTCATCAGTGAATCTTTCTTTCATTTACAATCATGATTCTGTCTTCAATATATTTTTCCCCTGTGAAATTGCATAATGATAAAATGTTATTTTCAAAAACAGAAATGCTTTCCTTTTAAGATTCATTTCTAAATGGTCCCAAAATAGATTTGTATTTTTGTATCTATATATATCTTTCTCTGATTATTTTTGTGGACTTGCAAATATGTGTCTGTCAATCTACATGCACATGTTATTCATGTAATTTTATACTTGCTGTGTTTCTAAAATCTTAATTCTTTTTTTTTTTTATATATACATTTTTAAGAATTTTAAGCATTTATAATTCAAACAAGAATAAATCAATACAAAATATCTTTTTGTAAGCAACTATGAATTTTAACCAGAAATTGGGTTCTTAACTTTTCTGAAAGAATTACTACTCAAGTTGCTTAAATGGTTGATTAAGTTTTTTATGCTTGGTTCTAATAAATAGAAAAGAAAGACATTTCAACGCAACTAAACTAATAGAATTAGTAGAATTCTTGAATACAGTATAAAAAATAATGTAGTTAGTAGATCTTTTTGTTTAGTTTTAAGTAGTTTTTTTTTACATTTACTTTTTTGAGTTGCTTAAGCCACACAGACATCAGAAGTGGAGTCACTTAAGATTTAGTTGAATTTGAGTGTAGTTTCTTATAAACAAGTTACTTATAAAAAATATGTATCTGTCAATTTAATTCTTAATTAGTAGAAAATCAGTCATTCAATAATATATATATATATATATATATATATATATATATATATATATATATATATATATGTAGTTAATGAAGTTATTTGGTAATCTGCATGGATAATTCCAAGAATGATGTAATCCAGAGAATTCAATGTAAAAACAGAGCAAATATTAATTATCTTATATTAATTATAAAAATCCCAGTCTTAAGGAAATAAATTATAATCCCATGAACCCTTGAAGTTGTCTGTTACTTAATATAATTAATTAATTTTATATAATATAATTAATTAATATATATATATATATATATATACTGAAACAGATTAAATCTGACAATTATTTAATATATCTTCTGTTTATACTTTACTTTTAATAGATACAAATTATTTAAGTAAATGCTCTGTTTTTTAAATAAACAGTAATAATTACATTTACCAACCTGAATGTTTGAGAAATTTTGCAGAAGATATGCATTCTCCAATAGGAATCAAACCTGTGTCCTACATGGAACCATTAATTCATAAAAATAGTAATTTGGACTTTGATAACCAGACCCTTTCTCTGTAGTTGATTGATACAGTGATATAATGGAATATGCATACACCTGAGTGCCCTCTCACTGGTATATGATTGGCTGGTGTCCGTCATAAATACAGACGGACATGTAGATATGACAGAGTTTAAGTCTATGACAACGCCCATTGGATTACGCCATTGGCTATCCTATTGGTCTACACCTATTACCTGCGACTATGACGAGTACCAGTCGATTACTGTTACCGTGTACTACTTGGTTACAGTAGCCAAAACCACTTAGCTACTTCGATCAAATATATCCCTTTCCGGGACATATACAGCATATCAAATCAATTGACAGTTCCATATAGGACACAGGTTTGATTCCTGTTGGAGAATGCATATTTTCTATGAAATGTCTTGAACATTCAGGCTGGTAAATGTAATTAATATTGTTTATTTAAAAAAAACAGAACATTTACTTAAATAAATTGGGTCTATTAAAATAACATATAAACAGAAAATATATTTTATATATATATAATATATATATATATATATATATATATATATATATATATATATATATATATATATATATATAAAAAAAAGAAAGAACAGTATGATATATAATCCGTGTTCTTATAGATAAAATTCGGGGCTTTTAGCTTCCATATTTGAAACATGGTTAGAACTGTGTAGTAAAAAAAAAAACATATTTTAAATCAATTAATTTATATATATATATATATATATATATATATATATATATATATATATATATATAGTCATTCACAGATGGACTGTTTCACTGTATCACAGCTAATCAGTTTGGCTAGACATGCGATTAATTCAAGCCAGGATTGAAACCTGATCGATTTGACATCAGTTGGGGACTCTCACTGCTAGGCCATCAGCACACGATAAATGATATATAAATTTTTGTATATCAAAAACAATTTTAGGGGAATCTATGACAAAGTGGGACAAGATTTTGTGTGATGTGTTTTGTTCTTGAGGACTTCATCTGATTAAAGTGGTGTAACACTGATGTAACTACACATACACAAGAAGGAGAGGAGATGCTCAAAATTTTAAATATAATTTATTTTTAAATATATGTATTTGGGTATATAAGCTAGCTGATTTTATTTAGTTTCTTTTTGTTTATGTTTTTATCACTTTTGTCATTAGATATCCCACATTGTGATAATAGGAGATTTGCCAAGAAAGGGGAAATTTTGTAAGAATTTGGATATAAATTTACTGTAGATGATCTAGCAATTAAAGCACTTTCTAAACATTTTTGTCTTAATAAATACTTTTTTGTTTAATTAAAGTAGAATTTTTAAATCAAAATTATGCTCAGACTCATTACAGTGAGCAACTAATGCATTGGTGTGTATTGTTTTGTAAACAATCCCTTTTTTTTTCATATAGTCTTTTATTTAAATTCCTTGAGGTTTCTCCTATGTATTGCATGTGACAGTTATTACAGGTGATAGAGTAAATTCCTCCTTCAAGTTTTACATTACTATTTTATTTTGTATTAATTCTTTTATTGTTTTACAAGTTGTTCTAATAAATTTTATGATAGAAGATTTGCCAAGAAAGGTAAATTTTATGATAAGCTTAAATAAATTTAATTGAAAGAGGAAACAATTTATTTTAAATCCATGCCATTTAATCCTTAAAAATGGAGACACGGGTTCATTCCCTACTAGAGGATACATTTTCTTTGCAAAGATTTCTGAATGTGCAGGCTGATGATAGAAGTAATAGACATTATTTAATAAATAAAAATGGGGTATATGTTTCAAATAAATGTCCACTGTGAAGTAGTGTGTGTATATATATATATATATATATATATATATATATATATATATATATATATATATAAATTAATCCAAATAAATAAATAAATGAACAAATTAAAAATTGCTCCTGCTAAAATAACCATTAGAACTAATAAAAATAGACATAGATAAGCAAAAGCAATTCAAAATAATCAATCCAAATAAATAAAATAATGAACAAATTAAAAACTGCCCTCCGACAAAATAGAAGAATAGACAATCAGTCCAGAAATTGGATAAATAAATAACTTTATCTTCCCAGACCAAAACAGACTATTAAATAAGTGACCTAAACAAATCCCCCACCCAATTTTTTTTACTATGTTAATAAAACATCAAAAACTGAAAAGAATAAATATATAAAATAAAAAATGAAAATAAAATCAAGTGAAATAAATTAACCCAAATAAACAAACAAGCCACTCCTGTCAAAATAACTACCAGAATGAATTACCCACAATACATCACTGACCCATATATATATTAATAGTCGAGAAAAATCCAACACTTGTGGACTGATGATTGCGTCGTGCATGAAACAGCCTGTCACCTCTGAGTGTTGACTTCAATCTTCACTTTTATATTTATATTTACATATGTTCTATCTCTGATATTGAGAACTTTATCTCATAAATATAGCACACCTTAAAACTATATTTCTTATATATATAGTCTTTCCCCCCATTTTCGTTCTTTATTGCTTAATAGAAGTCTTTTGACTTCCACTTTATTTAATTTTCCTTTTTTCTGTCACCAACTATTAGACTATATGTGAATTATAATTAATTGTAACTAATTCTTTGTTAAACGACTTACTTAGCAATATTGCTCACTCCTCTTTCAGTTTTTTTTTTCCGTAACGATCTAAAAACGTAAATTTAATTGTTAATCTCATATGTTAATTTACCACATTAATTGATAGATTTAAACAAATTTTCTAAGTTTACTCATTCAACATGTTTTAAACCAAATTTATTTATATATTTATTTTCATTTTAACTTGCTGCATGAGTTGTAATTTATTTATTTTAATCATAAAAACAATGTAAATTTTTAGTTATTTTATGGTTTTATATATATTTTTTTTATTAATAACAGTAACCATTAGCTTGCAAAATGAAACTTGATTGAGGATGTGGGGAGGAAAAAACCAAAAAAAAAGAAAAAACGGAAAACATATAATTACCTTCCAAGTATCCAGTGATAGGTTATCCACACAATTTTTAAAAAAGAGAAAATCCCCCATAAACAATTTAAATAGAGCTCACTCCATTGTGATTGGCTGTTGGTCAACTTCCAATCAAATGTGTGATAATGGGTTATAGTTTGCCTAATATAAGTCAGTGTCTGCAGGCTGTTAATTTATAGGGTGGATCAACTCTGATGGAGTCAACTTTGTGAGGGCAGTATGATGTTTGAAAGACCTGAAACTGCCCAATGAACCAAATCACAACATATCTGATGATGCCCTCTAGTGCTAAAGAGCGTATATTCAAAGTATATATATATATATATATATATATATATATATATATATATATATATATATATATATTGTTGTGGCCTGTTTGAGGCCAGAAAGAAAGACACAGAAAGAAGAAAGGTAGGTTGAACAGGTGTATTGAAATAAAAGAACATATATACAAAATAAGAGTGTTATTAGTCAGCAGATAGAAGTGTCCGTCCGAACTGTTAGGTTACACTGTGTTCCGACTGCCCACCTAGGAAGTCTCGCAGGTTAGTATTTATGAAGGAGGAAGAGTTCATTCTAATGTAGATAGGTCATCATAACATATATATATATATATATATATATATATATATATATACACATTATACAACTGCTACTGGTACCAAGCAACACAGTACTAAACAGGTCCTTCTACCAGGCTTTTAAAGTGAGGAGGACAGGGAGAATTCTAGCAGGATGAAAAAAAAGGTATGTCAAATGGCAGATGGACCTTGTTGTGGGATTAACAACCATCTAGCAAGAAAATGGTTTCTAGCTATGTATATAGCCAGTTCAATGATGACACAGGGTGACGGGCTTACTAGACTGAAGTCAATGACCAGGGTTCAAAGATGATTCAAGGAAGAGAAGAATTTTACATATTCATGTATATTTTTAAAGAATTAATGGATTTTATTTATAATCAAAAATTATTATCTGTCTATATATCTGAATAAAGTAAATAGTGTACATAATACCTCATCTAATAAAGTAAATAGTGTACATAATACCTCATCTAATAAAGTAAATAGTGTACATAATACCTCATCTAATAAAGTAAATAGTGTACATAATACCTCATCTAATAAAGTAAATAATACCTCATCTAATAAAGTAAATAGTGTACATAATACCTCATCTCAGAAATATAACAAAGATGAGGACAATCGTCCGAATAATGTAAATAGTGTCAAAAATTATTTCTGAAATATTATCTCTTAATTAGGGTAACTGAATTTTGCTTGAAAGTCTTCCATGGATGTGTGGTTTAAAAACACTTTGGGCTTAACAATGGTTTCCCATACAAAGGGGCACATATTTGTACTCTGACATATTTATTAAAATTCTTAAATGCAAAGTAATACTATTTTTAAAAAAAACAGGGATTTTGCTTCTACCATATGTATCCACTAAATATATCAACCAATAAGCAATCCATCAGCTCTCTTTTGAAATGCAGTATGGGGGTGGTGAGTATTTTGTGTGACATGGTAGCTGATGCTTTTGGATTTGGGATTATAATGTGTGTGTTATAATTATGTAAATTATAGACAGAATTTTATGCCTTAAAGATATACTAATATAGAATATCTGTGTACATTTATCATATACAAGAAAAACCAATCAGTTGTCTTTTATTATTTGAATCTGTTCTGTAAGTCTGCCAGGAGATCTTTATAGGAAACCAGAATATACACTGCATTGCTGCAAAGTCTGTCCCTCCACTGTGTAGTATCCCAAAGGGACTATTTCAAAGGGCAGAGGATAGACTTAATTAATATATGAAATATATTTGTAGAGAAAAAGAAAATACTAACTTGATTGATTAATTTTATATGGCTTATCAACCTTTTGCAGGTCATTTAAAAACAGAAAATATTTTTTAGATTGTAAAAAATTTTTGGAGATAAGAATGGTTTAGTGATACAAGTCTTACCCATTAACCCATAGCTGTAGGGGAGAAGAGGTGAATTTATACCTTTCCCAAGGATTTTTGTGTGTAAGTAAATACAACAAGCTCGACTGGAATTGGAACTTGCCTCTCTGATTAACAATCATGAGCCATTATCCACTGTGCCATCACATGTTCAAGCTTACAGTATCTGGTATTCCCATGCAATCACCCATCTAGGTACTTAACTTTGGTGATTGTATGGGAACCAATGTTTCAATGTGATGTGACTGTAAGTCTATAATAATTTACCTCACTAAGCAAAAGTGTATTATCTGCTGAAAATTGTCAAAGAACCTGGACCTTCTTTATGGCTTACTCTTTCATTGAGAACTTGAAAAATTGGTCAGATTATTTTGACCATTTGTGGGCACCTCAATAAGCTTTTTTGAGGCATTATGAGGGACTAGTATTTTGTGTGACCAGCTAGTTGATTCTTTTGAACATGGAAGTTTTAGACTTGAAAATAAGTTTGTTTTACTGAAGTAATGCTTTTTACTTTGTTTTTTATTTCAAGGTCAGGTATTCCTGTATCATTTTCTATATCTTCTTCGGGAGACAAAAACAAAAGATTAAATACTGACATATATACTTATCCATAAGAAAACTTGTCCCTGCAGGCTATAAATTTCCTTCTTGTTACTTGTGACATTGTGAAATGTTTTAAATAAATCGTATTCAAATCTCTTTACCAAAAGAGCAGCTCTGTTTCACCATAGAGGTAGATGAGTGAGGTGGGTGAAAATGAGATTTAGCCTGTTTAGAAGATTGGTGGTTGTAGGGGAGGGATGCAGGTCTGATGAAAAGCAATATATTCAGGTGTGATCCTTGGAGTTGTTTTGGTAACAACTCAAACACTAATTATTACCTATCAAGCAGTAAAGTTCCTTTTGCCCTTGAGTTTTATTTATAAAACTGGACATCAGTATATAAATAGACATGATGACTTTGCATTACTTACTTTTCAAAGCTGTTTCTATGTGCTCCTTCCAGCACACACCCAATATACACCAACCTGTCTCTCTGTCCTAGGACTAATAACAAAATTTGCCCAATCCCTAACTTCTTAAATCATTTGTGGTTGATTTTTAACTTACAGCCCATAATGTTCTTTTGTTTTTTTTAATCACTTCACCCCATACAAGGCAATAAAGCCACTAAGACACAAGGGCTTACAAAGTGAAAAAAAAAAGAGTAACATTATGAAGGAGCGAGGACAATAGAAATGTAATCAAGTAAACAGTAGATAACGATTGACGTTGTTGCATTTAAATTTTTGAAGATCAAAGTTGACTGAAAAGCAAGAAGCCAGAAGCAAGTTCCACAAATGAGAAGTGTGAGGAAAGAAATGGTTAGTATAGAGCTTATGGTTACATCTAGCCAATTCAACTGTAAATTGACAAAACTTTGCTGTCAATCTCGTACTATGCTTAAATTCATAAAGCCTAGGTACCATAGTAAAGTGTTCATCCAAACAATTACCATGAAAGTATTTATCGAAAAGGTGCAGAAAAGCTACATTACAGTGGTGAGAAAGTGACTGAAGTGGTTTTGCCAGGTCAGGACCAAAAATATTGCTGATTCTTCTTTGGATTTTATCAAGAATCTCTAAATATACAGCAAGAACACCAGACCATCTGTGGCAGCAATATTCAAAGCCAAGACAAATGGTAGACCTACAAATATGTAAGATAGATTCTGGAGAAAAAACTGTCTGAGGCAAAACAGTGAACTTCCTTTTTTAGCAGCAGACCTAGCAATGGATTCAATATGATCTTTCCATTTCATGTCACCCAAGAATGTTAGCCCAACAAGCTAAAACTTTTAGAATGACAGTTTGAAAAGTTGGAATAAATAGCAAATGAAATTAAGATAAAATCAGAACTAGTTAAAAATTAATATTTGACAATGTTTAATCTCATACTAAAATTCAATTTAATATTACTACTAATACAACTCAATAAAGAGATCTTGGTTTATAGGTAAAGTCTTAGGTTATTTTTTTAACATTACTCGGATTTCAAATATTGATTTTTTTTTTTTTTTTTTTTTTTTGAGGAAAGCAGTGATGCTTTCACCATTTGAAAGCTTGCTTCAATGCAATCTTCTTAATCTTCATTTCACTTGACCCTTACCCAAGTTATGTTCAAATGTAAGCCAGTAAATGTTACCAATGTGGGGTGTTAGTATAAGCAAATCATTGTTTACATAAATTGGATTTAAGTAAAAGTTGGGTTTGCGCTGTTAGAATTTATCTTTTGTTTGACTGGTATTATTGCACAAACTAAAATTATATATCATAAATTATGTGTATACATTTATATATATATATATATATATATATATATATATATATATATATATATATATATATATATATATATATATGATTCGTGTGTGTTTTTGCTGAAAACCTCTCAATGAGTGGACTGAATGATTACAAAAAGGTTCTTTTTACAAAAATTCTGGAATCAAGGTGCTGAATATAACATTAGCCAGCTAAGTGACAAATTTTATTTGTATTAATCATATATATATATATATATATATATATATATATCTTATATTTGGAAGCTGTAGATGATTATGCTAACTGTTGTAGCATACCTACAGACGATAATGGGTATGTCGTCATTCACATAAATACAGTAGTAAATACTGGTCTGCAGTTGGAGATTCATTGTGAAATTGACTTGACTCACTTCTAGCAGTTGACTACTTCTTCTATGTGCCACTGGCAAATCTTATATGTGTTGTTCTTGTCCTAAGTATTATCTATCATACATTATCAATCTTCGTGTGATTATTCTATTCAGTAACCTTCTTTAGGCTACAGCACTAACAAAAAGTCACAAGTTATGGTCATTAAATGTTTGAGCATACTGGCCTTGTTCAAGAAATTCACCCACTAGATTATGCACTCTCTTCCAGAAACTGTAACTAAATTCTGATCGACATAGTTGAACTATGAACTGCAGTTAACTCTGAGAGTTGAGTCTGTAAGAGGGATTTGCTAGTTGTCCTGACAGACAGCTGTGCTCAAACACAAATACTCAGCCATATATATATATATATATATATATATATATATATATATATATACACACACCTGAATCTATACAATTGCACTATTTAAAATACAGGATGTCTACTTAAACATGTGTACCCACTAAATAAAATAATTATTCTAATAAGAAATTGTGTTAGATAATAAAAAATCAATTAATTAATTATAGAAATAAATACAATATGGGAGCTGCTGATAAAGAAAGAGAAATGACAGCAAGTCTTCAACAGCAGCAGCTGTAACAAAAGAGAAAAAAGCTTGAGTGAGTGCAGCCAGGTATGACAAGCAGCAACAGCACTCATCAGACAATAGCATTACCAAGATTAAAGAATTTGTTTGTGAATTTAGTGGCATAATAATTTGAGTTCAATCCCTGGGACAGGCAGTGTGTACTAAGTCTCATTGAGCGAACCACAAGTCAGCAGAACTAAAAATAAGAACTAGAAAAGATATCACAAGATCTGGCCAGTGGAATGTGAACAGTTTAACCATAGAGATTAAATAAAGGGCTCATGTTTGGAATTCCCTATAGGTTACCTATATCAACAAGACACCTGATGAAGATGGGGAAAATAGTCTGCATGTAATATTTATCTTGAAAAATTGTCATATTTATAGTTGTATCTGATTGTCATCCAAATTTATATAATTTCTATATTTCCATCTCTACTGTTTATATAGAGAACTTTATGAAAAAACATTATATATATATATATATATATATATATATATATATATATATATATATAATCACCATCAACTTAACCTTGTTTAATAATGGGAGTGGAGTGCTGAAAGTCTTTTAAAAATAGGAAGATGCTCACTTGAATTCCAGCCATGCTCAACATGCGAAGACTTGGAATGAACACTTCTACTAGTATTCAAAACCACACAAATAATACACCTCAAACAGTCAAAACATGAAAAAGAAACTAACAACACCAAAACAAAAATTCTTTGAAAATGGCTAACAAAGTGGCCAAAAACAGTGGACAGTATGGATAGTTTTTGTACTCCATTGACTGAACCAAATGGGAAACTGTAAGAATGCTGGGAAAACTAAATAAAGAAAATTAATAAAATTTTCCTTGTCCATCATATATATATAATACCAAATTCTAATTGGTAGGGATTATTCCAAAGAGGACTTATTCATCAAAATGAATTTATTACTGACAATGGATTTTTATGGTTTTCCTTAATTATTATATATATATTTATATAATATTCTATTTATTTATTTTTTCCTCAGACCTCATGAAAACATATATGACAAATTGGAAAAGTTTTCATTTGACACATTTCATCTTTTAGGACTTCATTCACCTGAAATGGGTCACACAAAAACTTTTTCCATTTTTCCCTCTAAAATTGTTCTTGATATATATGAAAACTAAAAATGATATATCGTTTCCCCCATATATATATATATATATATATATATTTCTGAGAACCAAAAGAAACTAAAAAAAACACACACTTATAAACATGTAACAATACTTCAGATTCTTATAGCTTAGTTGTCAGGTTTGTGTTGACATCCTGTCTTTCTTATTGTATTCAGTTTCCTGTAAATCTCTGAAATTCCTTATTACTTCATGCTTGTCAGATCTGATATTCTGTTGGTGACTTCTAGTAATTGATTGGTACACAAGTATGTGTCGCCAAGCTACTTTATGATAAAAATAATGAATCGACTATGTACATGTGTACACCTGTTGATCTTCATGCAAAATACTTATATTGTCACAAAAGTAGATACCTTTCTATGCATATATTAAACCTACTGCCTGCTTTAATTTCTGACTACTGTTTACTTTCTTGTTGATTTTCAACGCCTTTCTATAACAATTAGCAGTGCATTAACATTATACAGTGTAACCCGGATATAAGAGAAACCCGGATATAAGAGAGATTTTCTCTGGTCCCAAATTAGAGCCCATACTTACCTAAACAAAATAGACCAAACCCGGATATAAGAGAAACCCGGATATAAGAGACTTCTTCTCCGGTCCTGACATCTCTCTTATATCCGGGTTACACTGTACATCATATTGTCTAAATTGAGTTATTAAAGCTTGTTTTCCTTCCTCTCAGTGTTTTTCTTAGATTTTAACATCTTACTTCAGTGAGATAGGTTCAAATGATTTTTATAGTGAAATCATTTACAATGCATTCCTATTGTAAAATTATTAGCAATGTTTTTAAATGATACACATTGTTTTTCTATGTTCCATGTTACTTCAGGACATGAATGATCATGGTACTCTACTATTTACTATATTTTTAGCTCTGTGTAATATTGTCTCCCTTAATATCCCCACCAGTTACAATGGTTACTTAATGTTTACCATTGCTCTTCTTACTTTCATTACACCCTGTGAGTGTCAAATTCACCAAGTTCTCTTTCCTCATTATCTATCCCAGAAATTTCTACTGTCTCTTTCTGATTCTGAGTACAAGAGTTTTTCTTTGTTTACATTTTCTTTAAAACATTTTCATTGTTCACATGTTCCAATGACATAAAAGTTTTGTATTTACTAGAGTGACTACATAAATAATTACTAATGGCTTGTTAATCTTAATGCCTCCAAAATGAAGCTGCCCTCTTTTAATCATATTAGAGAACCTTTTTTTGCCTTCCATCAGTATGGCTAATGCTATTCGTCAGGTGAGTGAATCATTACAGCTTCTCAGGCTAAAATTTTCCGCTGACATAAAGTCAAACAATTATATTGAATCAATTGCTAAGCCTGCTGCTAGGAAAGTTGATTCATTGTGTTGTGTCAGTTTTTCTCATCAGAATCTCTCTTACACATTTATAAATCTACCATACACTGAATATTGTTTGCCACATTTGGTCTGGTGCTTCTGTATATTTAGAGAGTCTTTATAAAATCCAAAGAAGAATCTGCAATGTTATCGGTCCTGATCTGGCATCTCAGTTTCAGTCACTTCCCACTGTTGTAATATAGCTTCACTGTGCCTTTTATATAAATATTTTCATGGTAATTGTCCCAATGAAATTTGCACTTTGGTACATTTGCTTTACAAATTTAAGTGCAGTACTAGATTAGTAGCTAGGTCTCATCATTTTACAGTTGAAATAGCTAGATGTAACCATAAGTTCTATGCTAACAGTATTTTTCTCTTACACTTCTTGCTTGTGGAACTCTCTTCTAGCTTCTTGCTTTCCAGTTAAATTTTATCTTCAAGAATTTAAATGCAATGTCAATCATCATCATCTGTCTCCTTAATTCCTGTTCTTTTATTGGCCTCACTCCTTAATAATCAGTCAGTTATGTGCCATGCATGATACACACTTAGGCGATCATATATCTTTCAATACATGACTAATGAGGCAGATTTTTTCCCACAGTAGTTGCCAATTCTTTCTGTGGTAGACCAGTTGCCATCCAAGGCTATAGAACCCAGTGTGTCCTGCTATTTATCCATAGCTGGGGGAGAAGACTATTCATGCCTTTCTCAAGGGTATTAGCATGTAAGTGAATGTAATGGATTTGACTGGAATCCGAACTAGGCTCTTTGATTCCTCAGTCCAAGCCACTATCCATTAATAATGCTTTTCTCAAATTCTTTCACATTCAGCAGTCCCTTTTGTCTTAATGGCTTTATCACCTTGCTTGAAGTGAAATGACTAAAAAAATGTGTGTGGGAGTACATGTCAGTTTTTTAATGCATTCTCAAACCTACAAAATATTTATTTTATACAAACATTTATTTTTTTAATATAATTTTCTTACTTGTCAACTCAACACTTCTTCATAAATATTCTGGATTAAACATCCTGTTCTAAATTGATCTCAATAAGTTGCTCCTTCTGAATCTGCAATGAATTGAGAAGAAAAAATGAGTTCACTGATTAACATCTACCACCTCATTTTGTAATTTAAAATGTTACAATTAAGTATAAAATAAAATAAAAAATGCTTCTGATATTTAATTATTGGTTTAGAAAAATATGGAGAAAAATATTTACATTTAAATAAGTTTCCTCCTCCCCCTGCTCCTCCATGCATTTAGACACTCCTGTAAAGCATATGGCCACTGCTTCACCAATCTCGGTCATGTTACTATCACTTCTGAAGCAAGTAGGTTTTTAATGGGTGGATTTGCCAGTGCCATGCCCAACCAGTTTTGAGTTCAGAGTTGTCTTTCTCCTTGACCGGTTACACAGTCTACCCTTCTAATTAACCCATAGCTGTGGAGAGAAGAGATGGATTCCTACCTTTCCCAAGGATATTTATGCAAAAATGTACACCACTGCCTTGGCTGGAATTTGAACCGGTCATACTAATTCCACTTTCTGTACTCATAACCACTATATTATGCATGTATCCAAATAAGTTTTTACTAATCCACATCTTCCTGGCATTAGTTTAAACTGAGCTCTTTTTTTATATATATTGTGACCATTTTCCTTAAAGCTCATATTGTTTTGTTATTATAAAAGGTGTTCCAATAACTTGAACCATTTTTAAACTTAATTCACATTTAAAATTGGTTCAAGATATTGGAACATCCTTTATAATAATAATTATAGCTGACAGATAATGGAAAAAAGAAAAAACAGTGTCAAATTAAATTGATGCAAGGAGGATATTTTTTGATGTTTTTTAATTGGTATCACCCCATGCAAGGCAGTAAAGCCACTAAGATGCAAGGGGTTACAGAGTGTGAAAGAATTAGGAACAGAAACATTAATAATAAGCAGGAAGAGGAAAGAGTAATTAGGAGAATAGTAGATTGCAATTGACATTGCATTTAAATTTTTGCAGATTAAAGTTGACTGGAAAGCATGGAGTCAGAAGGTAGTTCCACAGGTGAGAAGTGCAAGAAAAGAAACTGTTAGCATAAAATTTACAGCCACATCTAACCAACTCAACTGTAAATTGGTGAGATCTAGATGCCAGTCTGGTACTGGGCGTAATTCAAAAAGTCTAGGTATCATAGTGAAGAGCTCATTCAAGCAATAAACATGAAAGCATTTATAAAAAACAGTACAGGGAAGATACATTATGGCAACAGGAAAGTGACTGAATCTGAGATTCCAGGTCAGGATCAATAATATTGTGGATTCTTCTTTTGATTTTATCAAGGAGTTCAAGGTAAAAGCAGGGGCACCGGATCATATGTGGCAGCAATATTTTAAGCATAGATGCATAATAAACTTATAGATACGTAAGATAGATTCTGTAGATAACCTGCCTCGCAAGAGACAGTGAACCAACTTTTTTAGCAACTGACCTAGCAATGGATTCATTATAGTCTTTTCACTTTATGTCAGCTGGGAATATTAGTTTGTGATGGTGCAACAAGTTACTTTCCTGGGGGTTAGCATTAGCCATGCCAATGGAAGGCAGAGGGGGGGTCTCTCAGATGATTAATGGAGAGAACTTTAGTTTTAGAGACATTAAAATTAAAGATCATAGGTTAAAGAAATGATAAAATGAGATTATGTTTCTGTTGAGCTTTAAATCACCTTTACAAGAGCCAGATCAGGCCTAAATTGGAGTACCAGTCTTATACTTGGGTAGGAGCTGTCCAGTTCTCACTTTCCAGTATTGATAGTCCAAAAGTGTCTCCACATCCTCGTGGGTGACAACTCCCTCTTTCACAGACAAAACGTTGCAAGCCTCTCACTGCTCTACCACTATTTCCATGGGAAGTGCTCAGATTAACTACATTCCTTAGTTCTACCAGTTTTAACCATCATAGCTAAGACCCGCCTTGCCATGCCCATTGTAGCAACCACTCTCATTCCTTTTGTATTCCATTGGTGAGAAGTAAGTTCCACTTGAGCAGCTTCTTCCTGTGAAGCAATGCTTCGTGGAACCAATTCCCAAGAGGATGTTTTCCAAATCATTAAGCTCTTGTTCAAGTCTAGGGTTAAACATTATCTTCCCCACATATCTGTCTAAACTGTGCCCCTTACTCTGTAATCCTCTACCTCAAATGGTTCCAAGGGCCTTGTACAGGGTGGACCTCACTGTAGTTGATATGCTATTAAGCAAAAATCATGTAGCCCAACTCATGTCTCTGAATTGAAAATGCAACCAGAAATCAGAAAATGATTATTCATATATAAAAGCAAGTGTCTGTTATTTTGTAAGGCATAAAACATATTATGCTACTTTTGGTTCATCTCCAAAAATGTATTTATATTTTGCCTACTTAACCCCAAAAATATGTCTGCATAAAATGGTATATGTATTGCTCATCTGAACTTAGTAGATACCAAAAAGCATTGGAAATTATATGTGAATTTAATGCAGTATACAAACAAGGAAGTTAAACCACTTGAATTAAGTTTTATTGCAAGAGAAACCTTATATTTTATAAACATTTAATAAAACAATGATAACAAAAGGAAAGAAAAAGAAGTTTGAAGACTTTGATGCTTTGCAGACTTCCTTTAACAGTCCATAGATGTAACTTTTCATCTGGCAATGTCCTGTAGTAGCAGTTTCCCTAAAGTTGTCTGTTCCTTCTTGCCCATAACATGGTGGATGCAAAACAAAAATTCATTTATGGTTTATACCTTATATTGGCCAATATGATGTCAGCATTAGGTGCTTAATTTTGACCAGTGAGCTGGCTTGTTCAATTTACTACATAATACACCTTAAAAATAAGTGGCATAACTCCTTGGGTTGCTTCTTTTTTAACTATAATTTCAAGAATTATTGCAATGAAAACCGAATTTCTTAAAATAAAAAATGAAAAATATATTGTAATAATTTAAATATCTGCTTTGACATTTTAATTTTGGTTTTAATTGCAAGAAAGTAACATGAAGTTAGTTATGAAAAAATGAAAATTGCTTTTGCATACTTAAAATTTGTTTTAGACAGATGGAAATAAAATAAGCACATCCCATCTCTCCTCTCACTTGTAACCCTCCTTTATAATAAAATAAATGTTTTCAGCCCTAAAGATGAATTAGTCAAAGCTTCCTAAGCTTGTACTTGGAGTTGTTGCTATATTACAGACATTTTTTAATTTAAATTATTGTTATTCTAAATTTACTTCATTTATGCTGCGATTGATGCATGTTTGAAAAAAAGTAAGTCCTAAATATCACCCCACCAAAAAAAGTAACCATTAAAAGAAAATATAGAATTTGATGGAAATCTGTTAATTTATTGATTATTTATTTGGATTTTTAAATATTTTTCTGGAGTTTCAATAGGTTTATTATTGCAGTAAAAAGACATATTAACGAAAACGTTTAATGGAAAATGAAGAGCAAGGAGAAAGTAAAAATATTTAATTACCTTATAGGCATAAATTAAAAAAAAAATAAACTAGAATAAAAATATATTTTTTAGTTTTCTTTCATGGATTTATCTCTTTACAGGTCATTATAATTTTTTTCCTTCTCCTATGTTGGCCTATTATAGGCTGGTTTCTATTGAAATAATCCCTGAGATTTTGAAAAACATTAATTAGTTTTTACTAATGTTTACAATGGATATCTTTTAGCTGTCAATTAAGTACAAAGCTTAAGTTGGTTTGTTTTTCTTGGTCATATCTGATGAAAGCACACTTAAAGTTACAAGTGTTTCACAGGGACAGCTGAAGTATGAATAACCAAAAATGACAACAACTATCTGGTATTACTTACTATGACAAGGATATATTCCATTATTAAAATTCCTTTATATGACAAATGATACACTTTTACTATTGATAAACCAGAACAAAATAAATAAGTTATTTTCTCTTTATTAAGTTTTGATCGGCAGACATTTGTAATATATTATGTAATATGCTGTATATAAAACTAAAGTAATTGTTAAATAGTTATTGAAAATGACTTAAGTTGCTATTTATTACAGTAAGTTTTATCACACATAATGACAACCTTTTGAAAATTTTAAGTTCAGGTGTAACATAGCTCAAAAAAGGAGAGAAAAATTGATTCTTCAATGAACTACTAATCTGTTGCAGATTTGAATCAACACACAACAAAGCAAAAGGCTAAAAAGGCTTTTAAATATAAAAATATTTTTATTTTTGTGTTTTTTACAACTAAATTTTTCTCAGTGTGTATGAGTTTTAAAGTTCCTTGTTTGTAGTTGTTTGTTAAGAAAGAAATGTGTTTTCTTTATGCGTGAGAAAGAAGAAGCAATGGAGAAAGTGAAGAGGAAAGTGTCATAGCTTGGTGAGGAAAATGGGTGAATGAATAAGAGAATCTCTTTTAAGCTGTGTGCGCCATATGTGTCTATGTGTTGCTATCTCAATCTTCTTACTGCTTGTCTGGTCTAGAGACTTTGCTTATATAATCTTCAAAGGGATCACAAAGCATGTTTTTTATTGTCAGCAGTAACATGTCCCATTGGTTGAAAAATGTTAAATATTTATTTTCAAATGATTAATTAAGTAACTGGAAGGATGCATGAATCCTCTGACTCAGAAATCTTTTTTTTTTTTTTTTTTGTCATTTGATGTTCGATTGTCTTGGTGTTTTATTTCCATCTTCACTCCAAAATCCTTTTGCTGTGAGTGAGAAAATGACAGATGATATGTTTCTGAGAAAAATTAGCCAAGTCATGAAAGTGTCAAAATTTACAAATTCAAATAAGACATGTTCAAATAGAAAATATAAGAACACAAAAGTATACAAATAAAATAATTTAAAATAGTACCAAATACCTCTGAAAACATCTTGGCTCAGTATTTGAAGTTAATAATATATTCTGAGACTATGGTTGCAGAGAAACAATTTTTTTCCATATGTCCACTGTGTGACCTGCCAGGACATATACTGTTTGGAAATAGTGATTTTTCTTCTTTTATTCTTCTCTCCTTTAATCGACTTTTTTGGGGACAGTGTGCTGGGTTGGATTTCTAACTATTCCTATGCAACCTGGTTGATTAATGGCATTAGGTTACTAGTTTGTTATGGAAGTTATCATTTTGTAACACTATTGTCTTGTTTGTTGAACTGGGATACTTTTTATCTGGTGGAAAGAGAGGCATCTCTCTCTTTCTCTATCTATCTATCTATCTCTCTATCTATCTCTCTATCTATCTATCTATCTATCTATCTATCTATCTCTATGATAGATTGTAGTTGAGATATTAATGTGGTCACATGAGGATGCTTTTGAAAATGAGATAATGCAGCATGTTGCATACAATATGCCACATTGTTTGGTTGGGACTAAGAAGTTGGTTTGCCTGGGGACTACATGGAGGGAAAACAAGATCTGTCTTTTCACTACACCATCCTGTTGTTGAAGATAAAAAGAAGAGAAAGAATGTTTGTGTCCTTTCCTTTTATACTGCTTTATACAACATCACCTAGCAGACATTAAGAGAAGTTACTTGGAAGACAAGATGGAATAATCCCCCACTATGTACAACTGACATGTGGGTGTAAAATATAATGTATTACTTATGAAGAGACAAATGTACATTAAAGTAACAACAAACCCTTTATATAGAAGCTGTCATTGGAACATTGGTTTATATGCTTCAAGTAACATCACAAAGAAATGAAATTGAAGTCAAACTTTTTGTGAAAACTGTATTGATAAGTTTGACATTACATTAAAAAAAGTATCCAAAAATCTTCAGAATAGTTTTACTGAAAATAAACATATATATATATATATATATATATATATATCTTTCATGCATATGTATGTTATGAATAGTGTCCAGTGGGTCTCCATGAATATTTAAATGAGATCTCATTTAAATATTCATGGAGACCTACTGGACACTATTTGTAACATATTTGTTGACAAGACTAATATAATAGCATCATCTACATGCAAAAAAAGGCTAAAAATAATGAAAGCCTTATTAATAAAAACAAAAAAAAACAATACTTAATAATATTAACTATGAACATGGACACAATATCTTGACCATGTTTTGAAAAATGAAAACATTTTATAAAACATACATGCAACAAACTATTTCTTATTTAACAGTTAAAATATTTAATCCTTGAAAATGGCTAAATGTATAGCCGAAAGTGCTTGGATAAAAAGAACATTCGGACAGTTTTATATAATTTATCATTTGAAAAGAAAAAAGTTATTAGATGACATGAAAAATTGTATAAAAAACTAAATAAAAGCACCTTATATATATATATATATATATATATATATATATTTAAAAGAAGAGATGATTCTCTGGCCATCACACTTGGTCAGCTCAGCATATGACTTTACATGCATGCATGTAATGTATATGTCTGTGTTGTGTGTGAATGCCATTTAATGTGTGCATGCACACACACATTCTTACTTGTCTGACCTTGAATTGTTCACCAATGCTCCTATCTGCTCAGTCTTGAGCCATCCACCCAAACCCTAACTGTTCTAGAATAGACCCTAACCATCCAGAGAGGCCCTAACTATCCCAGCTGAGATGGTCCCTAACTATCCTGGCCTCAAATTGGCCAGGGTGACCCTAACTGTTCTAGCCTTGAACTGTCTGGATAGATCCTAACTGTCTCAGCTTCAAACTGTCTGGATGGACCTTAACCATCCCAGACTCAAATTGCCCAGAGAGATCCTAACCATCCCAGCCTCAAGCTGTCCAGATGGACCCTAACTGTCCCATGCTTGAACTGTCCAGATGGACCATAAATTGCTTGGCCTGAAATTATTTAACCAAGTCCTTAAAATATTAAAGTTAACCATATAATGTTTGTATTGGGGGTGGGGAGTTGAGTTGAGTTGATTGCTATTTTCCTATTACTTTACAACAAGACAATACACACACACACAAAAAAAAATCAACCATCCGTTCAGTCTACTAAATCTGACCACCTTACAAAAAAAGTTATAAAAATATTTTTGAATTTGCTTGGGTAAAAAAAAAAAGAAAGAAATTTATGCTTCTTTAATTTTATTAATGATTTATAGAAGAATCATTTCTTTTCCTGCTTCTACTCATTGTATGTGTATTAATAGCTGATTTTGATGATATTATTTTTTTTCTGTCTCCCTCTGTTGGCCTAGAATGATGTACCTCTTTACACAATAGGATTTGAAATTGTTTTCAAGCATTTAATTGTAGTGTACATATAAGTTCAAAACAGGAGACACACGCATGCTTTCTTGACAGAACCAGTTTGAAAAAACTATAAACAACAACATTCAAAACAATACACAAAAAACATCAACCGTCTGTTCAGCCAACTAAATCTGACCACCTTACAAAAAAGTTATTTTTCTTGTTGGTATGCTTGTGTTCATTTATAGTTGTGATGCAGGAAAAGTCTTTCTATTCCAGTACATTTTGAAGATGGGAATATATTTTGGAAGGACTACTTTAGTGACTATCACTGAATGTTCTGTAATGTTACCGACAAGTGGGATGACATGATATAACCTAAAATATGCCAGAAACCCTTTCATATAACATTATTTTTTAATATCTCATATCATTTTTGCATGTTCATAGTTATGAACAATTTCATACATAAGAAAGGCTTTTGTTATATTTTTGTAAGAAAAGAAAATTCACAAGATGACTTAATTTGTTTTATATAAAGAAAGAAGGAAAATGGATTTATACCAATACAGTTATGGAAGCTATGGCTCCAATGAAGCAGAAACAAATTGGCAGGGATTAGCTGATTGCTGTTAATAGGGCTTTTCATTATCAAGTCTCTTTGTTGACATAACTATAAAACCTCTTCTTGGTAGTATTTTTCATTTGAATATGACAACTCAGTTTTGGAATTCCATATTTCACAAGCTTCCTTGCTTTGCCGAATGTAAGTATTTATTTTCTTTTTAAGAGATTTCACTAATCTAAATTTGTTTTGTAGTGAGACTCACAGTCATGGATCATAAGATATTTCAGCATGTCAAAAATCTTGGCAGGGTGGGGGTTAAATAAGATATTGGGGTTAGATGCAAGAATTATATCAGGAAATAGAGTTGAAACTGATTTTAGCCATAGAAATATGGCCCTAAAAAAGGGGAATACACTAAAGGCTAAAAAAAAAAAAAAAAAAATTAACTACAAAATACTAATAGTCAAATAGTACCAACTATAAAAAATAATCTATAACTCTATTAAAAGATATCAAATAATTACAGAAAACACAGTTACTTTATTTTAACTATTTTGCTATTATACTGTTTGGTTAACTTCTAATAAGAAGATAAAGGAAGACATTTAACAAATATATAAAAAATAAATCAATCATGGTTGCATTTAAGTACTGTATAGTGTGAGTTTTTAGGATCAGTTTTTTATGCCAAAAATAAGTGGTCACACTATAATTTTTTTTAATAGGTTAAAAATCAGGCATTTTTGGTACTATACGCTGGTAAAATATTTTTCTGGAGGAGGTTAGAACTCCTGTATAAACATTCATGGGTTGCACTATACATGAAGTCAGCTTATACATGAGTATATATGATATACTATATTTATACTATATTTGGACTTGATAAATAGACATAATTCTGACTGATCTTTTAGTTATTTAATCACTACCTGCTTAACATTGTGACTATTTTGTTACATTTAAGACATTTTTTACACTAACAAAATAAAGTAAAAGCCTGTTTTTATTTTTTACAGAAATTCAGATATAACGTAATCAGAAGTAACCTCATAGTTTCTTCTATTTTGGTCATATTTTTCTGTTATTTTGGTCATATTTTTCTGTTATTTAAGTCATATTTTTCTGTTATTTAAGTCATATTTTTCTGTTATTTAAGTCATATTTTTCTGTTATTTTGGTCATATTTTTCTGTTATTTAAGTCATATTTTTCTGTTATTTAAGTCATATTTTTCTGTTATTTAAGTCATATTTTTCTGTTATTTTGGTCATATTTTTCTGTTATTTAAGTCATATTTTTCTGTTATTTTGGTCATATTTTTCTGTTATTTAAGTCATATTTTTCTGTTATTTAAATCATATTTTTCTGTTATTAAATCATATTTTTCTGTTATTAAATCATATTTTTCTTTTATTAAATCATATTTTTCTTCTATATATATATTTTTATGTACATTTTTCAAACTATAAACAGAATATGAGCAAAATGAATTTTCATAATTTCTGTGGATGCAAAATTGATGTTTCTAAACTTCAGTTAGTTTTTGATTTTTGCTTAATAAAAAGTTGTATTAAAAATTTATTTGTTTTTATTTTCTACTGTAACAAAAATGATTTATTCATGGAATTCTTTAATTCAAAGATAATTTGCTTTCCAGAAGAGAAACATTTAAAAAATTAAAAAACCGAAAATTCTGACACATAAGGTAAAATTGGATGTTTTAAGAGGCTATGTCAATATTAATGTTAATTTTTGTGAATGCCAATTTAGCATGCCCCCCCCCGACACCTCCTACATGCAGTGATAACGATTGCAAAAAACAATATATAACAATCAATCTGAATATTGCAATATTTTACTGAAAATTTTTTACATGTTTTGAATTCAATCTGCAGTGAAAATTTAAAAAAATGTGATTGTTATTAGCCAGGAATTAGTGTAAACATTCAGTCAGTAACATGCCATGCGTGATACATGCTTAGGTAATTATGAATCTTTTGATACATGACTGCCGAGGCAGATTTTTTCCTGCCGTAGGTTGCCATTTCTTTCTGCGGTAGACCAGTTGCTATCCAAGGTTACAGAATCTGGACTGTCCTGCTATTTACCCATAGCTGGAGGGAGAAGAAAATTTATACCTTTCTCAAGGTTATTAGCATATAAGCAAATCTAATGAATTTGACTGGAATTCAAATTCAGCTCTTCGATTCCTCAATCTGAGCTGATATTCATTACTCATTTTCTTTTTATCATCATTGCATCTTCTTCTATGTGTTGTGTACCTTCAGGATCATGACTCTCCACAACTTCCTGTCCTTTGTAGTGCTGCTGTTCTGTCATCCATTTACACAAGCTTGTTGTTACCCCTGCCCCTCAATATGTTCTATGAGTGTCATATTTTCAAAGACTTCTTTCTTCATTATGTGTCCTAAAGATTTAACTGTTTTCCATTTTCTTTAAAACTTCCTCATTGCCCACATATTCTGTTCATGGTATTCTCAGCATCCTTCTGTCAACCCAAATTTCTGTTGCCTCAAGTCTTCCCTTCATCTGTGAGAAAATTGTTCATATTCACTGCCATATAAGAGGATTGATATTACATAGCAGTTCAGCATTCTTTTCTTTGTTTATAATGAAAATTTTCTGTTTTTTAATATTTTTATTTAGTTTTTGGAAGTGGGTATTTGGGGTGTTAGTGAAGAGACAATGAATTTCAAGAAATGGTTATTTGTCAAATTTGGGAAACCTTTGCTCAGAGCTGAACCATTACGAAATCTGTTCTATTTTAATCAGATTTTTCAAAATTCTGTGCTACTTAAGAATTTACAAAAGATTTGATAGCATTTTAAAGTAAAGAAGATTATTTTTTTAAACATTTAAAATCAAATTGCTTTCATAAGGCAAATTTTTGATTATACACTTGTAGAGTTAGAACTTTGCACATATCAAATCTCAACCACTGTGACATAAAAAGTCAAGCTTCAGTATTTTATGAAAAGAAAACAAAATGACTGAATTTTAATTTAAAAATACTCATCAGCTTGAAAGTTTAAATTATTATTTTTTTAACTGAAAATTCTTAGGTTGAAAAAATAAGTCTACAGCTTAATATGAACTGGTATTCGACTGGAAATTTTCAATGTTTGAATGTTATTTTAGCTCATCTTCAAAGGGGTTTACTATTAGAAAAAAACAGACTTTTTATTATCTCTCCTTATTATACAAATTGTTTTTTTTTGTTTTTTTTACTCCCATCCAAATTGCTATTACAGGCAGGATGCTATTCAAATGTTCAGGAAGTTGAAGATATAAAATGGCTTCCTGAAAGAAAGAAAAAAATGTCTATGCTTAAATATACTTATATTTAAAAGTAAAAATATTTCTATTTATACATAAATGTATAAATGGTATATTTATATCTTGCTCCAGATAAAGCTAAAAAAAAGATTATTCTTTTATCCATGAAAGGTCAATTCCAAGCAACCTATCTGTTATATTCCATGCTAATAGAAATATATACTTGAAAAACATTGTGGGTAAAATAAGTAAAGGTTTATTGTAAAAATCAATACAATAAGAATAAAGGTAACAGCTATGCACAAGGTTGTTGCAAGACAATCCAGTAATGAGTGCTACTATTAGAAGGTTGGTAGTTCTTGTGTAAGTCTGAGTCATACTCAACAGATCCCAGCTAGTCTTTGTAGTCCGTTGACTTACACATACTTATAAGTAGTTACTACCTATAGTGTAGTCATTCATGGGGGTAACAGGTTATTCCATTACATCACTATTTAACCCATCTGGCTCTGTACTACAGCAGCCTCTCTTTTTGTTTGTCGATCTGTCGTTCCCTGTCCAAACACCACCAAAAATGTAGTATTCTTGGTGTTGTCACTTGGCAGTGTTTTTGATCTTCACAGCTATTGCATATCAACATCCTCAAGCTGGGAGGTAACCAGATTCTACAGGAATTTTGCCTAGAGGTTGTTGTGAGTCTACAAAGATTTCAGGTATGAAATCCTTGCAGTTGTGGCAACTTCTTTGCTGAAAACTAATTTCCCAGCACAAACCAACAAACTCTGTTGATAACTAAGAAAGAGTTTAATGAAAACAAATTAAAGAATTTAAAAGTACATAAGGAGAACAGAAGCAATTTTTTTATATAGCCTGGTTGATGGTCAGTCAGCAGGAAAATTATTCTAGCAGTAATTCATAATAATTAAGAGACCTCAGATTTGATACTGTCAATTTTGTCTGTGAATTCATTGATGGCAGTAGTAGTAGCAACAGAAAATGGAAGGAGGATTAAAACCTGGATTTAATCTATCTTATCATCTGGTCTCTCCATCTATTTCTCTTTTGACTGTCCTTGCTTTCTGGTGGCAGATTTGTATAAGAAAGTTTGTTTGAATATTTATAGCATTGATTTATTGCATATTTTTTATAAGATATTCATGATGTTTTGTCCAAAAAAACAGATAGATTTTTACAGTATGCAGTCAATACAAGCCTCTAGTATTGAAATTAGTTATGATATAAACACTTGTGGGGTTTGATAGTATTTTAAATAAACATAACAAGAATTCTTCTTTGAAATTTGGGAAATTTTAGAAGACTATAAATCTTGTCATACTGCTCCAGTGGCAACTGGGTAGGTTGGGGAAAATCTTATCTTACTAAATCTTAATGAATTCTACTTGGTTTCTTTCAGGTTCAAATCTTCCTAGAGCCTTCTCCAAATTCATTTTATGGCTTCTAATTATTTTTAATCTGTTCTTTTTTTTCTTTTGTTCTCATTGATTATTAATTTCCTCGAGTTCTTTCCCAGTTTAATTATTTCCTGCTCCCAAATTTCCTTAGGCATTTTCATGCATTAGAATGTTCAACAAGGGTTACCATCCTATTACACTGAATGAGGACATGAAACTACACATTGTACAAAAGCTTTATATATTATGTGTATTTTTCTTTTTCGTTTGGTGGGGAGTTCTAAAACTTATGTGTTGGGATTTGATTGGTTTTTGGTTCTAAACTATTTGTAATGCTGTATTTTGAATAATCAGCATAGTATAAACTACAGGTTGGCTCTGTGGGTGTTGAAGAAACACCAAAATTAACCCAAGCAGATAGTCATGCTCAGAAAGTAGATGATACTATGATAAAATTTAATTTTTAAATGAGGCACAATAAGACATTAATAAAAGTAACTCATAATAAAATTGAGGATTTACAACAATATTGTTGTGTAGAAAGACAACCGACCTTTGCTACATTAAATTGTTGAACACAGACTCTTCCATAGACTATGAGGGGGAACATCAGCTCATGGGACCAGAAGTCTCAAAGTGTGTCACATTAACTATGGTATTCACTAGTATTGTGCTATTAATCCATGTGATTAAACAGTTTCTTCACTAAACTTTCATTCCAATATTTTCTTTGGAATATTATTAACCAGAATTACGAGCTTAAACAAGCATTATAACAAATATATAGTAGTAAAATAATATGATGGACAGATGTTCATTCTTACCATAGTATACAAATATGCATTTGCATCTTCTTATCTGCTGGAGAAAGTATTTCAAAACCCCAACAGATGCTTAAAATATTGTTTTTATTATTATAGATGTTATTTTAGTGTCAACACATGCTTGAGTTGAGGTTTCTGATTTTTTAAATGGTGAAATTAATATGCACCAGCCTAGAAATATAGTTTTATATACCAAAAGGCTGTGGTGATAGAAAAAAAAAAAATAAGACCAAAATTTCACCAACTCTAAAAATAGACACATAATAATAATCACCAGGGAAACAAAGCCATAGTTCAATCAACCAATCAGAAAGCTTCTGAGTTAACTTTTTTATTGGTTACCAATAAAAACAATATTTTTCCTTTTTGTCTTTTCATGATTTATCAGTCTCAACAACCTACACAGAAAATGGCTTAGATTCAGATATATACCCAAGAATTTTAAAGAATCGTGTTCACAATTTATCTATCTGTTGCGATTCATAATGTTCTGGAAAATTCCTTTTTGTTCACCCTTTTTCTCAATTGTGGGAGCACTCTTTTTATATATATATATATATATATATATAATCATGTTCACCCAAAGCAAGGCATTAAAGCGACTGAAGCACAAGGGATTACTGGGTATGGAAGATTTAAAAAAAACAGAAACACTACTAAGGAGCAAGTACAGAAAAAGAGTAATCATAAGGATAGTAGATAGCGATTGACATTGCATTTTAAATTTTTGAAAATCAAAGTTGGCTGGAAAGCATGGGCTGGAAGGGGAGTTTCACAAGTGAGAAGTGCAAGAAAATAAACTGTTAGCATCAAACTTATGATTACATCTAGGCAAATCAACTGTGTTTCAATGAGACCTTGTTGCTAGTCTAGTACTGTGTTTATATTTATAAAGCCTAGCTACCATAGGGAAGAGCTCATCTGAACAATTACCATGAAGGTATTTGTAGAAAAGGTACAAGAAGGAAACTTTACACTTGTGGGAAAGTGACTGAAGCTGAGACACAAGATTGTTGATACTTTTTTTTGATTTTATCAAGGATCTCTAGATGCATAATAGGAGAGACCAAACCATATGTGTCAACAATATTCTAAGCATGGGCAAATGGTAGACTTATAGATATGTAAGATAGATATTTTTTCTCTCCAGAATCTAGCACAACACAGTGAAGCAACTTTTTAGCAGCTTACCTAGTAATAGATTCAATGTAGTCTTTCCACTTTGTGTCAGTCAAGAACGTTAACTTGAGAAGGTGCAACAAGTTACTCTCCAGGAGGTTAGCATCAGGCATGCTGATGGAAGGTAGAAAGTGGTCTCTCTGATGATTAATAGAGGGCAGTTTAGTTTTGGAGGCATTAAAAATAACAAGCCATTCTTTGCCCTTGTTAATAACAGACTGAAGTTTGTTTTTGACATCAGCTGCTAATTTGACTTTATTGAGCTAAATGGGCTTACTATTGAGACAGGAGTAAATGGTTGTGAAATCAGAATAGATACCAAGCTGAGAGCTGATGTCATTAGGAAGGTCATTAATGAAAATTAAAAACAAATTAGGACCAAGGATATCAACAGTTGATCTGGAGAAATGAAAGCTCTATTGTTTGTCTGAAAAAAAGCCCTGTGATGTGAGATGCTTAACCAGTTCAGCATTGATTAGGGCCTATATTAATTTCCCAAAATGAGGTAGAAGGCTAATAGGCTGATATTTGGAAGGATTAGATGGTTCACCTGAGTTCTTAAAAACTGGAACAGCAGATGACGATTTCTAACAGGCAAGGAAATAAGAGGCAGAGAGACATTTATTATACAGTTTAGAGAGAACGGGAGCCAGTTCAAGAGCCCACTTCTTAAGTACTACTACAGGGATACCATTGGGTTCACATGTTTTGTGGGGATCCAGATTAGAGATGATAGCAGAAACCATAGAAGGGATTATATGCAAATCACTCAATAAAGATTTAGGAAAGTGGGAAGTTAGGCAAGGATACTCCTGTTGAGTCAAGAGTAGAGTTTAAAGAGAATTTACAGGCATAACATTCAGCTTTATTAGCAGATGTTACCACAAATTGATCAAAGGAATAGAAAACTTTTATTATATATTGTTCTGTAAATTATATTAGATCACATTGAAGTACATTTTGGGCTTGGTAAAATTTTAAGGCAGTGTTGCTGGGCTACACCACTATTAGTACTGTTTATTGAGTGCATATATATATATATATATATATATATATATATATATATATATATATATATATATATATATATTTGTGTATTTAGGCAGTAATCCCTCTTTTATGCACATTTCTTCAAATACGACAGACAAGATTCTTTGATTTAGTTTTTTATACAATTTCTCATGTGATCTAATAATTTTTTTTCTTTTCAGATGATAAAGAACATTTGGACAGTTTTATATAATTTATCATCTTGAAATTTACGAATGTATAAGCTTATAAAGCTCCATAAATTTCAGGATGAGTTATTCCAAAATTTGCTTGAGGATGAAATAGAACTGGTTTTTTAGCTTCTGTTTTTGAAACATGAGAACTGTTATGTACTGACGGAATCATATTTTTAAAAAATAATTATAATCTAGGCTCTACTTATGTATTGAGCACTGTTTTTTAAAAATAAAAACAAAAATACTACAGAACTTTACATTATTAACCTAATGGTTCTTTCCTATTATTCTATATATTTGCACACACACACACACACACACACACACACACACACACATATATATATATATATATATATATATATATATATATATATATATATCAGATTCATGCTTCAATGCAATCTTCAGATCAACCTCCACTTCTTTAGTGGGCTATGTATGTATGTATTGTAGTTGGATTTATCTTGTATCCAAGAATTTAATTTCTTCTTTTCTGATCACTTCCTTTATGATGATGACATTGGTGACAGAGTAGAACAATTCTTGCATAGAAGAGCCAATGACATTGTCTACATAGTAATATTGGTGGAGGACGAGGTCGATTTCTCCTTTTAGCCTTTCTCTCTTGTCGGTTGACTTGTTCCTTTTCTCTTCTGGTGGCTTCAAAGTTTTTGGTTCCATTGGGGATGGAACAGCAATAATTGGTACGGTCTTGTGCCTGTGTTTCAAATGATTTTGGCTCAAGTTCAGTGACTTTTAGTGTTCTTTTGAGTTGGTCCTTGTATCTTCAAAGAGGCCAACTCCATGGTCTTTTTCCTGAAGAGTTCACTGAATAAGAGTTGACATGGAAACTTTGACTCTTCCATTCTTACTTACATATCTTGACCACCAAAAGATGGCATTTAATGATACTTTGACTGTTATCTCTTTCCAGGACTTTGGTGTTGATCACATAGTAGTTCCATTTGATATTCAAGATTGAACAAGTGTTCTAAACCTGGAGCTCCAAAATATGCTATTCAATATATGAAAATATCTCTGAGAATATCAAAACTTTCCTTACTCCAAAGCCTGACTTTATATAAGTATGTTAAAACCTGCCATGGATATGTTAAATTCATTTCTTTTGAAAGACAGTAATCTTGTTAGTTACAAAGTGGTAGGACCCTTTTGTGACAATATCACTTGATCCTGCAAACAGTTCTAGCATCACCATTGTTCAAAACTGCATAACCAAATGTCTTATCCCAAAAATGTAGGATCAGAATGTTCTCTTTTTTTTTTTTTTTTTTTATTGATTCATTAATACTATACTAGACATATTGTAAACGGTCTCCCATTTCGGTCTTCAAGTTCCTTCATATATTGGTAGTAGCTTGGAGAAAGTCTGGAGGTGATAGTTTTGAAGTCAGACTAAGTGTAGTAGTAATATCAAAAATAGGTCAGTGTCTATCTACTGTATGTTTCTTGGCCCTAAGTATGGTAGAAATATCTTTAACAGACAACCTCTTAACCTCTTCTTCATGCATCATGCATGGCTGGTTTCTCTGGCAGTCACATCTCCTGTAGTCACTCTCGCTATCCCTTCTACTGTCTAGCTCAAAGGTGTGAGCTTATATCCTTTTGACCATGTTTCAAGACTCTGGCGCAAACATTAATTTCAGCTAACATCAAAAGTCTCTTTGTTTTAACTTTTTTTGATTGGACAAAATTATTTCATTTTCCTTGTGTTCCTTTTTTTGTAATTTTTTTTTTTATAACACAAGTTATGTGTGGAACCTTCCTGATTTTTGTTAGTTTTCAGTAACAAATTAGTAGGTTCTATTCCTGCAAATTTCTGGCCTATTACAACCAGGTTCAGTCTTTTTTTTTTTTATTTGAGGGTTTCCTTCTTGGTAGTTGAGAGAGAATATATATATATATATATATATATATATATATATATATATATATATATATATATATATATATAAAGAAGTATAGAGAGAGAGAAAGAAAGAGATAAGGGTTTTAAAGGAAGGTGCAAATGCCTTCTAATTTACATTCATTTTATTTTTGTTTATAAATTTTATTTTCATATCTTATTTTAATTTATTTTATTTTAATTTTATCGGGACTCACGATAACACAATCTGCCTTAATCCAAAATGATGGATATCTTTTGTAAAGATACAGCTTTAGAAAAAAAAAAAAAGAAATTTATTGGAGGTCTGAGTTACCTCCCTTCATTGGTCACACTTAATTAACATGCTTTTAGTGTTTGCCTTCTCATTATACATGTAATTATTAGAGTGAATAAATGTTTTAATACATTTAATTTTTTACCTGTGATATGTAAATAGTCATATAATAAATAATATTTATTTTACTGCAGTTGGTACAGTTTGATTTCCCCTAGTTTAGAATTATAAGTACTTTATGTATTAGAGTTTGGAACATTTTGTTAGTTTTTAGAGTAGAATAAATAAAACCTCAATATTATCAGTAGTCAAACTGACAAACTAACCATTATCATCACCAATACTATTATAATTAAGATTATCTTTACCCTTTCAACAACTACTGTTGCCACCAACAGTTGATTAATATGAAAAGGTTAACCCTTTAAACTTTAATAAGAAATTTTATTTTATTTTCCTGGAGGTTCAAGTAAACTTAAAATTATGCTAATATATTATTACTAATTTTTGACTAGTATTTGCTATCATCTTAATTTTTATTTCCTTTTTACTATACCTTTTCACTCAGGCAGTCAATGTACAGTAGTGATTATAGTACAGAGTTAAGAAATGAGGGATGCACACTTCATGAGGTTAGAACTCCTATCCCTTTAGTATTGGAAGCTTCACTGAATGCACCATTTTAACAGTTCAACTGCATGAACTTAAACATTTTTGCAGAAGACTAAATCACACTTCATTCCATAATTGCCATATTTAATTTTACACAAGTAATATAAATAACAGTCGTATTATCTTTTTAGTTTTTCATAAATGATATGTTGTCATCTATTATTAATTTTTGATGAGTGTTTACTTTTTGACCAGGTTTAATTTTATTAATGTCTACTTTTATCTAGCAGCAACAAAATTATTAAGATAAAAGCAAAGACTAGTCAAAAATGAATAAAAATGGCTGACAATGTTTCATTGGATAACAATAAAAAGATATACTTGTGTTCCATTTTAAATATTTACATTTTAATTGTTTTTAAAATGAAATATCATTTTGTTTGAACCAATTAAGTTCTTTGCTTGGTAAAAAATCTTTATTCTTCACTTGATTTTCTTTTGCCTCTGTGTGTATCTCTCTCTCTCTCTATATATATATATATATATATATATATATATATATATATATATATATATATATAAATGAATGACAAAGTGGAAATATTCTCTGTAATGCATCTTGTCTTCCAAAAGGACTTTATTGAACTAAAGTAATGCTCTTATTCATGGAATTATATATATATATATATATATGTGTTGGAGGAGAGAAGACATGTACGTCGGTTACAGTTATGCACCAAGAGAAAGTGCTGATGATGTGAGAACACTAAATTTAAAATTTAGTTTTAAATTTGTAACAATTTAAAATTTTTGGCATCTGACGAGTGTCAACACAGTAGTGTCAGTGAATGCAGTTTTACCAGTCTCATTTGGTTTCTCAATGCTTTCATTTTAATCACTGCTGTTTTTCAAACATCCCACATTGTTCTGATATTAAGAAATGTATATATATATATCATACTCTCATACATACACACACACACACACACACACACACACACACATATATATATATATATATATATATATATATATATATATATATATACATACAAACATTTTTTCTTGGAAAGAGCTTCAAAGGTCATTTTGATTTGGTCTGGATTAAATTAAGCCAAAGATTTTAAAGTAGAAATTAACTATTTTGATAAGTTGATTTTGCTTCAGTGAGACTGATATGCAGATGATATTATTATTATTAAGATAAATTATAGATTTAAATATTTACTATTTTATTTGCAGTTAGTCCAGCAAAACTTTTTAATACTACAAATGATATGCAATCCAAAATCTTTCTAGTAATTCTAAAACAATCTTCACTTACCTTAAACCTTTGTTTTCAAAGGGACTCTCCTTGATTTACAGTCAAGTAATCATTTTTTTCTCACAGTGGTGACAAATTTATGTACTAGTTTTTACTCACCAGTAGCATCCAAATTTCTGTTGGTCATTTGACATTTTAAAATCTTTTCATTGGTTGATTCATAAAGGATTCTTCTTTCCTCTTGGCCCAGAACAATGTATTGGTATCTTTGCTTGCTGATATGCACTTTGTATTGAAAGGAACAACTTTTATATATTCATGATATACTATTAATATGTATGACCCTATTTCTATTGTGTGTAACCATGTCTTTGTCAATGTGGGGGGTTTAGTTTCTATTCAGTATATGTAAACAAAATTCACTTGTATCTTTAATCAGGAATCATTAGAAAAAGAGTAAAAAAAAAATGAAACTAACAGGAAACAAGAAAAACTGGTTTTTTTTCCTCCCCTCAGTGATTGAGATTTTATGGTTGTCTGTTAGCATTCTAAAGGATTAGCACCATCAGAAAGGTGTTCCTAAAACTCTTTAAAATGGTTGAAAATTGAGTGGGACAATGTTATTTTGTACTGATTGTCTACAAACAGAATTGAACTCGTGTAAGTACAAAACATTCCTATCTATCGTTCTTGCTCCTTATCTATCTTTCTCTCTCCCTATCTATCTTTCTCTCTCCCTATCTATCTATCTATCTATCTATATCATGTTCTTGAGTCCCATAAATCATTAGAGTTGTAGGGGTACTGCAGCTGCAGTAGAATTGATGTGTCTTGAGCAAGATAGCCAACCAGGCTGAATATATATATATATATATATATATATATATATATATATATAATGTATGATTATTTTAAGCTTGGTAGGTTGTGTAATGTGTATATTGTCAAAATTCAAACAGTGTTTCAGACAGAAGAAATGTTGATAAGTGAGAGACTTAAAATGTGGCCTTTTTTCTTGTGTGGTCTGAATTGTGTCATTAACTTTATTTGTCTATTCTTGTTTAAATTACAAGAAAAATAGATGCATTCATTGAAAGTTTTACTGTCAAAACGAACAAGTTTTCTTTAGAATTTCAAATAGCTGCATTTTTTTTTTCTCCCTTTATCTGATGTGATTTGTTCTGTTTGTTTTGTTGGTCAGATTTATTTGAATATATCTCTTTTATATAACGGTCAAATTTAATATAGTTACATCAAACAATTTTAAAATGTACAAAAAATGAAAGTAACTTTACAAAACTTAGTAATTAACAAATGGGGGTGCAATATAATCAAGGATCTGAGTTTCGAATTTGTGTTTACTTCATCTTTGAAGCCATGAACCCAATAAACTTACTATTGTTAGGCTTAAATGTAAAAAAAAATGCAGTTATTGCTTTAACATATAAACAAAACCTTAGATAAGTGTTGTTAAGAATTTAAAAGAAAATGCGAATGTAACAACTATTGAATAAAGGGTGAAATATTTATTTTATTCCATTGTGCTAATCAAATATAAATTAAAAAAATATTTAGTTAATTTCATAATTTATTTCTAATATAAGAGTTTACTTTGATTTCCAGGTTAAAGGTTTTATAAAAATGTCTTTTTTTTTTTTTTTTTTTTTTTTTTTTGACATAATATTGTCTGCTTTAGGATGGTGATATTAAATTAAAAAAAAATAGAAAAATTCAGTGCTGTATTCTTTCCAGAAAACCATTCAAATAAATTTATAAAACACAAGTGCATTTATTTGCTTCTAAATTTCGTAACATCAACAGCCCATGTGGACTAATGAATTAGCTGAAGTCTACACAGTATCAGTGACAATTCTTTAAAATGGATAACTTGGTGTACAACATTTACACTAATTACTACCCCTCATCATTTTATTATAACTTGTACCGCTCGACAGTTAGGCTGGCAACTTGTACCGCTCGACAGTTCGGCTGGCAACTTGTGCCACTTGACAGTTAGGCTGGCAACTTGTGCCGCTCGACAGTTAGGCTGGCAACTTGTGCCACTCGACAGTTAGGCTGGCAACTTGTGCCCCTCATCAGTTCGGCTGGCAACTTGTATCCCTCATCAGTTCGGCTGGCAACTTGTATCCCTCATCAGTTAAGCTGATGACTTCAACAACTTTTGTGCTGCATAATTAAGGCTGACAATATACTCACTTCATCATTTTTCTGACAAAATGTGAAAAACAGATACAGTTCTTCTTTTTCCATATTATTGATTTATTTGAATTCATTGGAATTACTGTTCCTTGGGAGACATGATTTTTCCATTTTATTACAATTTTATTTATTTATTTATTTTTTTTTTACAGTTATATTCATGATACAGTTTATATTTTTCAACAATTTATTGCATTTGGATTCTATAGAGATGACCAAAAGTAGAACATTCATGAATAAGCATGCATCTACCGTATTGCCTGAGGATACCAAAAAATTTAATGCTAGAGAAGTGATAGCTTATGTAGATAGTTCATAAACTGTATTAAAATATGAGTTAGTTTAAAACTGATAAAATGAAGAAATACAGTCTGGAAATCATCAGTCCTTAAATTCTACTTTTAAGCATTAATATTGCTATAGCAATTTTTCATTGGACTTGTAAGGCAGTTCTTTTTAGGTGTTTATCATGAGGTCAGTTTAGCGATTCATTCTTTGTTGGTTGTATCATATAACACAGTACAATCTGTTGCATGTTACTTGGAGAGATAACAGACACTGCCAAGTAATTCTCATTGCCCTTGGAAATACATTGAATGGGGAATTACTTGATGTTGACACTCTGATGATTTAGTAGGTCATGGGAAATGTCCACATTTATTTTATTTTGCTATTTTTAAAAAAAAAAAAAGTTGTGTGTGACTGACTAAGATGTTTCTTTATTTGTTTTGTTTGGTTGGAATTTATTGTAAGTTTATATTAGTTTTTTTTTTTTTATATCATGTTCCTTTTTCTGTCTATAATTTATGGTCTTTTGCAAAAGATATTCAGATATCCGATGGTCACAAATGACTGCTTTACAATGGAGTTGATGGGAAGAAATTCTGGATGTTTTTCTCATCTAAAAAGTCTTTATCTTTTGAAATACACTATTTTTTTTTATAGACTATTTAATATTTACAATAATATTTACTGAAAAGCTCTTGATCTGATAAAGAAATCCTTCCAAAACAAAAAAAAAAAAATGATGTTTGGTCATTCAGTCATATTTGAGGAAGTGTGTTCAACACTCACTTGCATTTTTTTTTTGCATGACATCACTGTTTAAATAGGTATTGAAAACATTTTGAATAAAAACTGACTCTGTTGTGTTTTGAAATGTGTGATTATCATATAGGAATTTTTTTTTAAATATTCAAAAACTTCTGTCTATATTTCTGAGATGAGATATTGTAACTATTTACATTGTTCAGACTGTTGTCCTCATCTTTCTTGTCATATTCACAACATTTTTCAGCCATTGTATATTTCAACCATCAAGTTGCAAGAAAGAAATACGACAACAGCAGAAATAGATTTACGAGATTTATTTCAATAGGAACGTGTGGGTTTGGGACAGCTACCTTGTGGTATAGTTCATAAGCCAGCTGCCGATCTGGATTGATCTCTCATAGTAGTTCTCACTGGTTGGTGTGGCGCTCCTCCTGATGACTGCTGCTGACTGTCCAGACTGACCATGACAGATCTCTTCCCTGGCCTCCTGTTGGCTGCTGGTATTTCCCCATGTGACCCCTTTTATGGCAGTTTTTATGGCTTAACAGGCTTGAAAAATGACACGAGTATAATTAGGAGGGAAGCATTTATATTGGTCGAGAAATAGGAACACTTTAAAATATTATTTTATTTTTCGACCAGAACTCGTGTGTCGGGCCTATGCATAAACGACGATAATGGTCATTTTGTGACGGGGCCTTGTCCCCTTCACATCTGGCTCTCGCTCTTGAGTATGTTAGTTTATTTGCTTGCAAATCAGCCAAGATATGTCTTATTTTATTTTATAACAAAGTGATATATGCTGGAATTTTGAACTGAACCCTTTATTTTGCCCACTTTGGTAGATTGTTCTAGTTCCACATACCATGCCTTTTTTGGATATCTCAGTTTCAGTTATTTCCCTTTTAGTAATGCAACTCTCCAAGTTTTTGTTCACCTCTGCTGTGGCCAGGTATTGAACTTACAGCTCTTAGGGGTCAAGTTACGGGATTACTTCAGCCAATGCTTTTATACACTTGGTCATAAAAAAAAAAACTAGAGCTATCTGCTTTTTTACATTTTGTTAGAAAAATAATGATGTGGATACATTGTCAGCCTGAATTATATCACCTGAAGAAGGCTGGAGCATACAACAGCTGAAACATTGTAATTATGACAACAAATATGAGGATAATAGTCTGAACAATGTAAATAGTGAATCTTCAAAAACTGTTTAATATTTAAGCTAGCAACTAAATAGTTTAAAAAGACTGTTCAATTTTTTTAAATACATATTCAAAAATTTTAAAAATGCAAAATTGGTCGTTTGTTGGTTTTGGAAGAGTTTAAGAGTTTTAGGTCAAAAAAGTGTTTTAGAATCAAAATGAATTTTTTTTCATAAATTGATTTGTTGTTGGATGTTAAAGATGCCAAATTTCAGAAAAGAAAGTCAGGTTATTTTTTTTAAACATTAAATTTTTCTCTTCAATGTTTTTATATTATTTGTATATTTCTTTTCTTACTTATATAAGAGTGCTCTATTTAAAATATTTTTAAAAGTGCTTTTAATACACATAAAAGTATTTATTTTACTTATCCATAAACAGTGCTGTTTCACATTTAGCAAGTTTTTAAAATGGGTATCTGTTTATTATTAATGCTCCTGAGATGTATTGTGCTTTTCATGTTCTTCAAATTAGAATTTATGCATAGAGAAGCTAAAAATTATAGAATTTAAGAATGTGAATAATTTGGTAAACGAAATGAATTAAATTATTTCTAAATGTTGGTATTCTGACACATTCATTTTGAGAAATGTGAAAAGAACAATGTAAAACATAGGAAATAGAGGGTATAAAAAATAAAACTAAGGCAACTTGAGTTTCATCCTCAAAACTGAAGGCAATTTGGAAGGTGAAACTCAAGTTGCCTCAGTTTTATTTTTGATACTGCTTATTTCTTATGTTTATTTCTTATGTTTTACTAGCTCTACTTTGTCTTGAGCACTATTTATTGCCAGCCTGATCACGGTTGGAACTTTACCAACTATGATTACATTTCCATATATATATATATATATATATATATATATATATATGTGTGTGTGTGTGTGATGTCATCCACAGACAGACTGTTTCACTGCATCACAACTCATCAGTGTAGCTAGACATCTGATTGCCTCAAGCTGGGATTGAAACCTGGCAGATTTGCCATCAGTCGGAGATTTTACCCCTGAGCTATATATGGTGAACTCTCCTGTCGTATACAATGTATGAGGGTCAAGCAGCTTAGTTCCCAGAAACCGACAGCCAGATAACAGCACATATGATTTGATTATAGTGGTGAAGGCTTTGTGCAGAACCAACCACACATTTTGAAGGGCCGAATACAGAGACCTGGCGCACTACATGCCACAAGGTCCCCAAACAACCCTTTGCAGAGTTGTTCTTCTCCTAGACCAGTTGGCATCCAAGGCTATAGAACCCAGTCTCTCCTGCTATTTATCCATAGCTGTAGGGAGAAGAAGAGGATTAATACCTTTCCCAAGGGTATTAGCATGTAAATGAATGTAATGGATTCAACTGGAATTTGAACTCGGCTCTCCAATTCCTCAATTTGAGCTGCTTATCCACTACTCCACCATGCTTTACCATCACCCAAGGAGATACATTTGTAATATTGAAACATAATTGCCATTGTGTAGCAATTTCTAACATGTTTTTGTTTTAATATTCTAAAATAAATAATATTTACCTCTACTCTGTATTGAGCCCTCTTTTAAATTAAATGTTATGGAGAGTGGATTTATACCCTATTTGTTCTCATTTTACCTGAATATATATATATATATATATATATATGAGAGAGAGGGAGAAAATAATAAGATTTGAAAAAGCACCTGATGCTTTTATATATTTATATGTAATATTTATAATACATGTAGGTTTACAGAGAAATATTAAAAATGTTTTACTTACATGTAGGCATTTTAATAAAAAATTGACTCCCAACAGTATCTCCTTTTCACATATTCTCATCTGAAACACACCAACATTCCACTCAACCTAGCCAAGTGAATCTGTACAATAGTCTCAAATCCAACAAGACACCACAGACTAGAAAAGATGAAAAAAATACTCAAGAGAAAATATCCCCAGAATTTACTCATTAAAAATGCAAAACAAATTAATAGCTCTGAGAAACAACAACAAAAAAAATCATAACATATATCTCAACTTTCAACCTAAAGAACACAAAATCTACATACAACTAAACCTACCTATTGTACTTAATGACAAAAAAAAAAAATGAAATAACCCTTACAAAAAGGCCAAAGTAAAATGACAACTAAAGTCTTTTAAATAGATACTGATGAGTTCAAAACTACAAACTACAATTATAGAGCCTCAGGTGAAAAAATGCAACCGATCCCACTGCAAAGTATGCAGCTATCTGAAGAACATGAATTTTACTTCAAAGATGGAACCAAATTCAAAATAACTTATTGTGCAACTTGGAGAAATTAATATAGATCATAACATGCAAAGATTGCCATGAGCACTAGATTAGTCAAACTTGCTGGACACTCTAACAAATGATAACAGTTCATTGCCAACAAATTAAGGATCTGCACACTAGAAAAATCCCTCTCAACCAACATATAGAGGAATGCAGAGGAAAAAAATCTGCCAAACTTTAACAGCTTTCCATTCTAATGAAGACTACGTTCCATTTGACTCCAAGACTACTGAACAGAAGCACATTAACAAAGAAAATTTTTTCATAAGCAAATTTAAATCAAGACTCAACTCACTATACAAACCAGTTAAGTCCCTCAAAATAGATTATATTATATTTTCCTCATCATAAGCAACAGATAAGACAATTATGCTCCATCTTTTTTTTTATTCCAAACTTAAGTGACAGCATGTGGTAATCTGATAAACATTTTGAAACTATCGAAACATTACACAGTGAAACCAGTTAAATAAGATTTTTTCTCAAAACCCACATGTAAGTAATACAATTAAACAAGTAAAGCTAAATGTATTATAAACATTGCATACAAATATATAGACATCAAGTGCTTTTCCAAATTTTATTATTTTCTCTATACAGCAAGTTTTGTACAGACTTTTCTAACACTGGCACTAATATATATTGTTCTTTTTTTAGATGAACAAGAAAGAGTTCAAAAGAAAACATTTACAAACTGGATGAATACTTACTTAAGTCAGGTAAGTGATACATATTAATTTTATTTTTATTAAATTTCCTCCCACACAAAGCTCGAGAGCCACTCAAGGTAGGTTACAGTTGAAATAGTAATGATGAATAAGGCATGTGATGTGGTAGGAAATGAAAATTAGGAAGATGAGGATGAAAGATGACAATTACTTTTAACTTGAAGAGGTCAAGATTGGCATGTTCAAAAAAGAACCCATGTAGGTGTCTGTTTCACAAAGTAGCAATTCTTGGTGAAAAAGCTTTCCGAATGGAACTTTCTTTTTACATTTGAACCATAGATTGATTGATTCATTTTCTATGGCTTATCAATTGTTTGCAATTTATTTAAAGCCAGAAAAATATTTTTAGATGGCAAGAATTTTTTTTGAGATAATAATGGCTTAATGATACAAGTATTACTAATTAGCCCATAGCTGGGGGAGAAGAGGTGGATTCATACCTTTCCCAAGTGTATTTGCACATAAGTGAATATAACAAACTCAGTGGGAATTGGAACTTGGCTCTCTGATTAACAATTCTGAGCCCTTATTGGACCATAGAGAAAATGAGGGTGATTCAATTCTGTGGATGTACTGAAGATCTAGCAATAAAGGAATGAACTGGTGGTACTAAATAATGGCACTCATGTGAACATATGCCATAGAAATAGAATTAGAGTAGTGGCCTGCTTGCAATATTGTGTCTGTGGGGAAGGAGGTTGCAGAGTGGGAAATAAGTCTTCTCACCTTAATTGAGAAATCTGTAAAAATACAAGATACAGACAAAAATTTGCAGGAATTTTAACAGCACATATAAACTGAAGTTTTCATAGCCATTTGCCACAACCTTTGGTGAACAAACAGAAAGCAAAGAAGCTATTTGAGGGAGATGGGGGAAACTGTATATTAGTTGGAGTAATTAGTTTTTTTATTTTATTTTTATATGATCAAATTCCCCAGGCATTGTAATAAGACCTCAAAAAACTTTAGATATTGTTTGGTACAGTAGAGAGTCATTGCCGTCATCAGCTTTATCTTGTATCCAAGAATTTAATTTCTTCTTTGCTGATCGCTTTCTTTCTGATGATGACATTGATGATTAAATACACTGACAATATGCAGGTTCAGGACTAGAAGCTTCCAGTTTTTTGAAGACCTGATCTTGTTATCCATTCCCTATCACCATTTGGCTTTGCAAAATTTGGTTGGAGGTGAAACAAAATCAGAGTAGAAGAAAGTGCCAATGGAGTGTAAGGTGGACCTCAAATTGCTAGGAAGTGACCCACACACTTGATTTCATGACCTTTCTCTGTTGCTCATATGGAATGAAACATGCAGAATCCAGTTATGAACCTGCAATGGGTTGCTGCTGATTCTGTTATAATTTTGAGTGGGGCCTTCTGTAGCATATCCATTATGTGTAGCCCTCTTCCTCCGCTGGTTCAAAACACTGAGATCTGTTTCAATCATCATCTGTTTGTTCCACTGTAGAGGTCTTTGTGGTTAGTCATGCTTAGTTTGGGTCCTCGTCTTCAACCTTGCTGCCAATTGTGGGCCTACCAGAAGGTTAGAACTCCTGACAGTATTGCTCTCAGTCATTGGACCATGCACGTCCCTCCACCACAACAAGGAGTGACCATCAGTAGGGCAAGTATATAAGAACTATATACCTTTATTAATGCGCAAAAAAGATTTTACTGAATTAAACAACAAAAAATATTTTAATTTAAACAAAGAAAAAGATAAAAAAATAAAAATAAATATTGTATTTGATAGTGTATGAGGACTCCTTACCGGCTTTTCATAGTTAGGCGAGGAAGGGCTAGTAGTCTATAATTTTGGCAGTTAATTTTTAACTGCCTGTTATCTTAACTATCTGCAGATTGTCAACTGCAGTTTAATTTAGCTGCAGTTGGCATCATGAACAAAACTTTTGTTGTTTTTATCACTACATTTTGGCTGTTGTTCCTTCTAGCCTTCTTCATGTACTTATCAATACAGGTAACCTTCATGGAAATTTTTGAACTAAGCCCTTTATTCAATCTATGGGGGGTAGATTGTTCTTGTTCAACTGACCATGTCTTATTTTAGCACTGCTCTCCTCATTTCCATGGATTCCAAGTTTGCACAATAACCTTGTGAATTAAAGTTTTGGTTTGTGAATTTAGTGATATAGTAATTGTGAGTTCAATTCCTAGGTTGGGTAATAAAGACTTGGACTCAGTGGTAACAGTAACTAAGCAGTACTAAAATAAGAACTAGATGAGAACAGATATGGAAATGACATCAGTATTAAATACTATTAGTATTTGTAAAGGGATAAATAATTGGTGTGAAACATCTGACTAAAGTATATAAGATTAAATTTGGAAAAACCAGTTGGATTTTTAAATTTTTATTTATTTTCTTATTGTTTTGCTCTGTATGAGCATTTTCAAAACAATTTAAAAAAATCCAAGGAAACAAACCTTGTGACTTAAAAATGCTGAAGTTAATTTTAAAAAATTTTAGCAGTTAATAAAATTTGAAAATAAATATCTGTGAAAATATAAACATAATATTTCACAAATTCTGCTTTGAAAATATACAAATGTAAGCAAATGTCCTTGACCCCCATCAAATCAGACGACGTTAACCCATTAATGCCCACCATAAAATCCATATTAATTATTAAAAATAAAAACTTGATTTTAATTATAGGTTTCTAAAATAAAAAATAAAAAATAATGAATATGATTTTCTATCTATAACCAATCAATACCCACTTTCCAAATTTCGGTGTGTTGGGTATTGATGAGTTAATTTGGGCTTCTTTCTCTCACCTAAATTTGTCTGGTGGAAATCATGAACAAAAATTGCAATGATGGCAATTTTCACTCTTTGAAAGAGTGATGATTTTCTGGAAAAAATTCTTTGATATGCTAAGTATGTCTGATGATATGAGTTTCCAAATAGCTCAATTCTAAGCAACTTTTTTTTTATAACAAGGGAAATTATTTATATTCTGAAGTAGAGAATATATATAATTTTGTTTTTCTTTTTATAAAGGCCATATAAACAATATTTTGGCTGAAATAAAACAATTACCTTTGTCATCTCAAAATAATCATGCACCAGGCATTGGAGTTGAACTCTTTTATGAGTAAAGAACTTAATAAAGACAAGAAAAATGAAGAAAGCATATTTTGAGGAAAAGTTCTTTATTAAATATCAAAAAGGACCAAATCAAGTTTTTGTCTCATAAAGCACAAAAACAAGAAGTGTAAATCTTGTCATACATATCACAGGACTACCGAAACTGAAGTACAGAGATAAAGAATAAACATGATTATTCTTTTCTAAAAGTTTGATTTATCTTATTGATTTCAGTTACTTGTAGATTGTCAATAAATATTAAGCCTCAAAGGAGAGATACTTAGCCAGATTTTGTATATCCTTTGATTCAGTTGTCCTTATTTTTAAAGAGGCTGATCTGGATGAAGAATCTAAGAGACCTGACTTTTAACCAGGCAAAGTACAGTACCAGTCAAAGTTTCTAATAAAAACATATACTCTTTCTCTTTAGAGAAAGTGAATAGCTTGTATTTTGTGAATCTAAATTTCTCTCCATCTTTGATCATAGTTTTCTTTATTTTTTGATATGCCCTTTGAAATCTTGCATATTCAATCCAGTCATTGACTTTACCATAAATTGGGGGTTGTCAAATCTTTTGACTAGAGACCCCCCTTTTGTTTCTCTTCTTTCCCCAGCAACCTCCATTTAAAATATCTCTGAACCTTAAAACCTGCACTGTACTAATTAAATTAAATTAAATAAACAAATATTGCATCAGACTTGATGCAATACCAATCAGGCTAAATGACCTTCAGAATCATAAACTCTATTTGACAGTTAGAGGTTGAAAAAGAGTAATTTTTTTTCTCTGAAAATCAACTTGGAACACTTATAAAAGAGCAAGCAATGATCAATGTAGCATTAAATAAGTCTCATCAAAATAAGTTAAAAGCTACTTGGATAGATATAAGTAAGGCTTTTGATTCTGTTGATCATAGAGATCAATGCCTTTCTTCCATCTGCACTGAAGAATACAACTGATGTAATGGAATAACCTGTCACCCCCATGAGTGACTACACTATAGGTACAGACTGCAGAGTCTAGCTGCGACCTCTTTCAGCTAAACAGTCGAACTCTCTGCCTTTGGGCAGAGAGGAACCCAGACGAGGCTTTGCCAAAGGGCAGTCTCTCATTTGGGGAGGCAGACTGACCCTGAACCCGTTTATGCGGGTTCAAAAAGGGAATATTTTTGGCTGAGCCTATGGGCTCGGAGAACCCATGTTAAACCGGCCTTGTGCCACATGCAACCCTCGTGGGGTGGGGGGAATTGCTAAATATACTAGCTGGGATCTGTTCCAGCTAAATAGTCTAACTCTCTGCCTTTGGGCAGAGAGGAACCTGGACGAGGCTCTGCTGAAGAACAGTCTCATTTGGGGAGGTAGACTGACCTGTAGGGAGGTAGTTAAATATATTAGCTGGGATCTGTTGAGTACGATTTATGTGAGAACTACTGACCTACCAATAGCAGCACTCACTACTGGATTGACTTGCGATGACCTTGTGCATAACTGTTACCTTTATTCTTATTGTACTGACTTTTATAATAAACCTTTACTTATTTTATCCACCGTGTTTGTCAAGTATATATTCCTATTAGCATGGAATATAACAACAACAAACATGTACATTAACTAAAATTTAGCTCAGTGTCATCCGCACACACTGACCTCCATTCAACCTCTTGACTATCATCGACCCACTGGAACCTCAGATCTTGTTTGACAATTCTCTGCCATAAACACTTCAACTATCATCTCCTCTCAGGCAGTGTCCATTTCAAAACTTTCCTGTCTCTTTTGATCTTTTTTATATCAAAAAAACAATTTTCTCACTCGTTCTGCTACGGACATATTGATATAATGAGATAAAAACTTAATAATTCATTAACAGCATTGTCAGCATGTGTGACTGGCCAGGTGCACATTTTACTTTTTCTAGTCTTAGAAGAATGAATACTGATACTAAATACTGAATACTAATGAGCAGAAAAGCAACACCAGATGGCAAAATTTGTAAATGGGATATTTTGCTAGAAATAAAACCATAAGTAATCTGTGTCTTATGTTTGTTTTACCAGCTGTTATTATTCTTTCTTTAGAAAATAAATTGTTTAGCTTGTGCAGATCCCTTTTTATTTCAAGACTCCTAACAGGTTACAGTATTTTTCTCAACATTAATCTAGTGGCTCTAATAACTTTAATAAGGAAATGGCTCAATCCCAGGAATTAGACCATTCTATGACTCTATCCATAAATAGTATTTGTCTTTTTAATTGAATTTACTCCGGGCAAGTCAGTAAAGTTAATAAGACACAACAAGGGGCTACTGTGTGTAAAAGAATTAGAAAATAGAAAACATTATGAAGGAGTGAGAACAATGGAAGAGTAATCAAGAAGACAGTAGATAACAATTGATATTGCATTTAAATTTTTGAAGATCAAAGTTGGCTGGAAAGCATGGAGCCAGAAGAGTTTCACAAGTGAGAAGTGTGAGAAAAGAAACTGTTAGCATAGAACATACAATTACATCAAGCCAATTTAACAGTAAACTGACAAGACCATGTTGCCAGTCTAGTACTCTGCTTAAATTCATATAATCTATCTATGTACCAGAGTGAAGAGCACATTTGAACAATTACCATGAAAGTATTTATAGAAAAGGCACAGCAAAGCAACTTCATGGTGATGGTAAAATGACTGAAGCTAAGACACCAGGTCAGGACCAATAATATCGATGATTCTCCTTTGGATTTTTATCAAGATTCTCTAAATAAAGAGCAGGAGCACTGAACCATATGTGGAAGCAATATTCTAAGCATGGGCGAATGGTAAACTTATAGATATGTAAGATAGATTCTGGAGAAGAAAAATTGTCTAGCTTGACACAGTAAACCAACATTACCTTTCTGATTTGAAATTGCATCCTTCTTCTCCACAATATGAATGTAGAGTTAGGCCATTTGGAAACTCAAGGCTATTTACTGCAAGATAATGAGATCTTGGTGTAATATTAAATATAATTTATATAGAATCGTTTCATTCCAAGTAAATCAATAATGCCACTAAGATGTAAAGGGTTGCTGGGAGTGAAAGTGAATGAGGAGACTTTAGTGAGAAGAAAGGGCAATAAAACAACAAAGTTCAGGAAGACAGAAGATGGTGATTGGCTTTGCATTTAAATTTTTGAAGATTGTAGTTGGCAGGGAAGCAAGAAATCAGAAGGGAGTTCCAGAGGCGAGAAGTAAAAGAAAAAATATTATTAAAAATTAACATATAGTTACATCTAGCTCATTCAACAATAAAACAATGAAGCCTATCTGCCAATTAGTAGTATGCTTAAATTCATACAGTCAAGGTACCATGGAGAGCTCATCAGAACAACAGCCATGAAAATATTTGTAGAAAAGACAGAGGAAAGCTATGAGGTATGTCTGAAGAGTAATGGGACTGGTGTCACAAATAATTTATTTCAATTTCAAACAACAAACTACATGGTTCCCCCTTCAAAGTAATCCCCATCAAGTCTAATGCACTTTTCCATCTTTCTCTGTCATGCTTCTATGCACTACTGGAAGGATTCTTCTGGGATGTGCCTCAACTTTGCCATTATGGCCATTTTGATTGTGTCCACACCTTCAAAATGGGTCCCCTTGAGCTTAGGAAAAAGAAAAAAGTCACACAAATCAAGACCAGGTGAATAGGGCAGTTGTCCCAATATGGTTATGTTCTTCTTGACAAGTAACTGCTGGAGGCATTGTGAGAAAGTGCTTTGTGGTGGTAAAGCAGCCACAATTTGTCCTGCCACAACTCTTGTCTCTTCTTGTAAACTGATTGAAGCAAACACTATGATTATAGTTATATACTCTCAAGATATCTTTTGCCCCTAGCTCACACAGCACACCCAGTCCTGTTACTTTTCAGAGATACCTCGTATGTCATCACATATGGTATTTAAATCTCTTTTTCTGATTGTATGGAAATAACTGTTTATTTGCCTATTTTCATGTTTTTACACGTTCATAATCTGTAATAACTCAATTTTCATGGGGTTGTCTATCTTAGAAAGGATATTGTTAGATTGCAAAAATCATTGATATACAATTGCTAGTGAAATATCTCAATATAAAGTGATATTAATAATTAACTTTGTTGGGATATAGAAGGCGCTTATCTTCCTTTGGTGAAGATAAGTAACACGGTCATATGATGGCTGCTTCATGACATCACTACATACAGTGACCAAAGTGACAGTCATTTTTCAGTTTGTAAACAGCAACCAAATGCAAAGACAGCTTTCTTCTAGCCTGGGCCAAAGGGCTCAGGGTAAGGCTAAATCTGCCTTTCTTAGCAGCTTACAAGCACATGCTACTGTTTCCCTTTGAAACAAATCTGGCTCGTTTAAATCTGGAGTCTTAAAAATGGTATTTCCAGGTCAGGAGTATCTCCAAATTATATGTAAAACCATCCCTTTTTGTTCCTCTATAAACTTTGCTTTGCTGTGTAGATATTTGTAATATATTGTTCTCTGCATGGGACACATGTGTGTATATATATATATATATATATATATATATAATGTTTTACCAGTTTGTGACTGAAAGGGAAAATTCCGAGGAGAATATAAATCCAGGGAGAGCTCAGTGTATGATGATAATAAGAAGACAGCGACTTTGATTATCCATTTCATTTATAATTTTTATTTCGTGAACACTGAGATCTTCAACTCATCAGCACAAAACCTCCTCCACAAAAAATGGTTTTGTGTATGTCATAGTAGTATAAAAGTCTCTCTGCGAACAAAGCATGTTTGTCATTCTTTTTCCTTTCAGCCATTCCATCCTGCCCATGAACTATGGTATTAATATATCATGGATATAATAATGCCCATAATAGACGGAACATAAAAAAGAGAATAAATCTTTCTCCAACCCCCACCATTACAAATTCAACCAAATTTGTGTTTGAAATTCTGAGATGAGATATTGTTGAACAGATAGATAAAGAATTGGACAGATTAGAAAAAACTGGTGTACTTAAAAAAGTTGAGTATAGTGAATGAGCAACACTGATGGTATACGTGAAAAAAAAGCCCCAGAAAGTAAAGATGAAGCCAACACCAAGAAAAACTGGGGAGCAAGTTACCCGCAGTCAAGGACATGCAGTATTATTAAATGATTTAAGTCAACTGAAGTCACCACAGAAAACGGTTAGAAGCACAAGATCAACAAAAGGGAAACTAGAGGCTGAACAAATAGAACCACAAGAAGAACCTACAGAAACTGTGACTCCATCCTTAAGAAGCTCAAAGCGGAAGGTTGTTTCTGGTAACACTATGGAGGTATAAAAAAAATAGAAAAGCGGATTGGCAATATGATGTACTTGGTGAAAGGCGAAAAATTGTCGATGTCAGACTTATGACTAATGACTTATTTATTTTTTAATGACAGCATCCTTATCTTTATTGTTTGCATCATGACCACACTGACTCAAATAGTGTGATATAAACAAAAAGGATGAGGATAGTAGGCAAAGAAATATTAAAAATCAGTAACCTATATTATTATTTGTAATTTTTTTTACATTCTTTTTGTTACCCATTATTTTTACTCATGTCTCGTATAATTTTACTTTCAGCATGAGCATCCAATAAAAGTCGAGAATCTTTTTGAAGATATAAAAAATGGAGTTGTTCTTCTATCTCTCCTTGAAGTACTCACAGGAGAGAAGCTGGTAAGTGCATAGTTACTAAATCTGAGCTTTGTCTGACACAGGAACATTAACTGTGGAGCACCCTGTATGGATCTAATTCAGTTGTTAAACAAGTTTGCATAATTGTAGATATTAACAAATCTGTATGACTACTGTGGCAGAAACAGTCACTGTGAAAATCAGGGAAAAGTTAGAAACCAGGTATTTTTTGGTATTGTAAATGAAATTTGTTTTTAGAACTGACCATTTTATTTTCTACAAAAAGTGAAATTCTTTCATGCATGTATTAACAATTATTGTTAGCAGATTTTCTATGCTTGAATAAAACAGTTACCTAAATGAAATTGATAAACATATGTACGGTACTGATTATCATGGTGGTGAATAATGAATTCAAAGTAAACCTAAGTGTAACTAATAATTTAAATAACATAACCTTGCCTATTATTGTGTTAGATACACTTTTCAGTAACAACTATAATTATATTCACCCTAATTCAAATTAATGATACATAACTAATAGTTAAATTTATTATGGTGATTCCACTGTTCAATGAGGCCTAAAATGTACTCATCAAAATATTGTGATGAGATTGTATCATTATTTTAGCCAGTTAGGAATAATTCCATTTTTTTAACCAACTGCCAAGTTGTTGCTTACCTCCAGGAATGTGGACCAGATAAACACAAGTGTAACCATTTTCTACTGTAAAGATTGCATGTAAGCCAACTTTTGGGACTAATGTACAAAATAAATCCCTGCAAAATTTGTTAAATATTAATTTTAATTTCATATTGATTTAATAAAAGATTACCTTTCTCTCGTCAATTTTTATAAAAAAACATTTGTATTGCACTCTAAGAACAATATCTCCAAAGATAAATATTTCTGAATAATTTTTTTTTTTTTTTTTTTTTTACCCTATTCAACTAATACAAAGCCCAAGCACCACTCAAGCTAGAGGGTTACTAAACAAGGTTATTGTAAGGGCTAGATTATGGCCTTTTGGGGTTCTTAGTCTAATGAAATTATGCACCCTCACCAGCTAACTAGCCTACACCCATCTTGATTATTTTTTATTCATGATGTATTTTAGGGACATTTACATAACTTGAGATAAACTTATTGCAAATTCTTTTAATAAATTAGAATAGCTATCTTCTGTTTGTCGATAAAAATATTCTTTAAGAAATACAAACTATTTTACTATTAATTGCAAACCCAATTATTACATATTTCAACACAACCATAGTAAAAAAAAAAAAAAACATTTTTTATAACCAACATTAAAAAAAATGAAACAAAATGAATATGGGTTTTTCATATTGATATCATTTCAGCTGAGAAAACTTTTTAGAAGTTATAACATTTAGAAAATTAAAATAACTACTTTGTAAAAATTTCTAAGATTTAAACATTCTGAACTAAAATCAAATGTTATTTACTTGAAATGCAATGACACAAAGTAAGACATTCTTTTCCTTGCTTTTGCTTCCTGCAAACTCAAATAAATATAAGTTTGTCATATTCATATCATTTCAGTTTATGAAACTGTTTAGAAGTTCTAATATTCTACTAGCCTATACAAAACTCAAAACAATAAATTTTATAAACAGTGCTCTCAAGAGAAATGTGCTAACATCACATCTAGACTTAGTGAGGTTTAGATAAATTAAAATAAGTGTTTAATTTAATAATTTAAATAAAATAAAACAGAAATAAAGAAATTATTTTATTTAATCATAAAATAAATATTTTTGTGGATGTTTCTTCTCATAATAAAAAGTCTTTTATTTGAAATTTTTTGGAAATAAATGTGTAATATAGAGAATATTTATACATTTTAGTAAATGTAATTTCTCCCAATTTACAAAAGAAAATGAAGTATTGATTTAGAGAAGCTGACATGTGATAGGCATCAATAAACTACAGAAGAACTCAAAATTGATCGCTGCATTTAAGTATTGCATTAATACTTAAGCTTACCTTTTAAAAGTACAATGATACTTCTGCCACCACTTAATTTAAAGACAGTTTAATGCATGTAGGTCCTTACTTTTCATACAAACAATTATTTTTATTTTGTGGGTGACTTTGTAATTAATTTTGATTATTTGCAAATTTAATTCCAAGTTCTAAAAATTGTTATTGTACAAAAAAATTTATCACAAAAAATCACAGTAATGAAAACTTGGGAATCCCAAATTTCAGGGTCTCAGTCTGGGGTCTGGATTTGCTACAGAATGTTTTTAATTTGCTCACAGAGTCGGTCTGATTCCAAAATTGTATGATATGTTGGGCTACAGACTCTGGGAGTGAAGTTGAAAAAGTGTGATACACTGACATTCATATTTATTATATACTAGTGACACTTTCAAGTCCAGCTTTTTTGTTTTCATCTTGCCAATGATTTGATTTCATTTGATTGTTCTTTGATAACTGTTTCACTTTTTGCAATTTTCAATGTTGAAATTTTTCCATCACTCAATAAATTTCAAATATTTTGTTTCTCTTTTGATATTATATCTTTCTTAAGACCTATGGCAATATCTAAAATTAAAAAAAATAAATATCAGTAACAATACTATGAGGGTAAATCAGAAAGTAAAGGTAATTTTAAAATCATGTGGTAAAAACAACATGGTGCTGACATGCAACACTATCCATGTGCATGGGATCATGGGTAGCTAGCCACCATCATTCAGATGAGTGTGTTGCAGGCCAGTCATATGTATCCTTACTTGTTTTGGGTTTTTGGTGTTTGAAATTGGGAATAACATACTGTCTCCTGAATACCCACAACAAAAATGGTGGACTCTGGTTGTGAGTCCATGTATAGAAATGAAAAAAAATGACAAGAACCAATATATATGTACAAAGAAATGATAATGTATAAACAATAACGGTATACAAGTGACAAAGACAATGATGTGTGTAACAAATGAATGTGAAAACATTTTGGTCCAAAGTATGTGTAGTGAGTGAATGTGTGTGTGGTGTTCATTGTTCATGTGTTTCTCAAAGGGAATGTGCTCTCTGCGAAAGATTTACATGTCGACACGTAAGTGGAAAAATAAGAAGAGAGTGAGAAAAAATATTTATAGTCCAGAGAGCGTCTCCTAGGGGCGGTTTATGAAAATTAGGAAAGGCTAACCCGACAAGTGGCAGGGAGCAACAAAGTTAGATGTATGGATGCTCTACTCAGTGATAGTGCCATTGAGGAACAATGTGCTCTAGTGCACTTTCTGTGGGCAGAGGGTCTCAAACCTGTGAAAATACATCACCAGATGTTGCCGCAATACGAAGCACATACTATGAATCAACGAAAGGCGTATGAGCGAGTAGAATGTTTTAAAGCAGAAATAACAAGTTTAATAGACAAAAGATGATCTGGTTACCCATCAAAATCGTGCATGAAAGACCACACTCAGTGTTGATGCATTGATAAGAGAATACTGACAAATCACATTAGCTGCACAAGTGTTGGCAATCATATGCATCAGCTATGTATCTGCTGAAGCCATAGTGCATGATGACGACTTGGGGTACTGTTGGAGTTAACTCCTCCTTAATTTCATTAGAGCACGCTCTCCCTTCACTATAAAATACTGGGCAACTTATCGCCTCGTTCTCTCTTTCTACTTTGCATTTCAGTAGGCACATTTAAAAATGTGATCTCTCAGAGATCCACGTTTTTGTCCACTTGTGGGAAAACACCATGAAATACACATACATGTATGTATGAACATTCACCAGAATACAAACTCTTTACATTCACATACAAACACAAATGTTGATATCTTTGTCACTTGTAAATTTGTTGTTTAATATATATATTTGTTGACATATATATCGATCTTGTTTGTTTTCTTTACCTCTTCGATTGGACTCAACTTGAGTCTGCCATGTTCTTGTAGTTGGACCTTCTTCTAACAGGAATAAACAGCACATGTTTCTAATTCAACAACATGTAAACCTACACATGTCCACCATAGTACCATAGGTTTTTTGCACGTTGGGTGCCCAAACAAACAAACAATGTAGATGTGGCTCCATGAGTGACCGAAAAAGCTTCTTTTTGGAAGGTATGAAAAAATTGTTGAATGATACCAAAGTGCATCAGGGGTGGGGAACACTGTTGAAAAGTGACTTATGCATTTGTTACATATGGAAACGAAGGTGATGTATGGGAATTGGTTTACTTTTTTATTTACCCTCGTATTTTAATATTTCCAATATGATGAGCAACCCTCAAGTTGCATAATAAAATCTCCCACCACCAAATAAGTTATTGCAAATATTTCACTTAAAAAGTATTATAAACTGAAATTCAAATGTTATACTTATCATAGAAATGTGATCATATCTTGAAAATCTTCACAAAAGCATGTTGAAAATTAATTAAAAAAAAGAAAAAGAAAAAAAAAGATGTTACAAATGAATAAGGAACTTTAATTAATGATTCTCCAAATATTTAAAAAAAAAATGGTCTTACACTTTGCAGGCAGATTTTGTATTTTTTAAAAATGATTATGAAACTGAAATAGTTAAATTTATTGGTTTTGGAGTTATCGACAATAAAAATTCAGACTCAGTCACATTCAGCTGTCGGCCATTACTGGCCTTGTTTAACTACATTCACTGTGGAAAATTTTGCACGCGAAGCTTAATTAACGGCCTTTTTACTGCTCTTAACTGATCTTACTCGTTTAAATTACTGCGCACTTAAGTTATGTAGGAAAGTGATGACAAGTGTTTTTTTTTTTTTTTTTACTGTTGTTTTTTTTTATAGTAAATCTTTCTCTTGAAATTAAAAAAAAGCAAATTAAATAATAAAATAAAGCTTTGCTTTTAAATTAAAAATAAAACAAATAATAATTAATGCGCAAAGTTTGCACAAACTTTGAAAAGAGCATGACTATTTACAAAATAAAAAGAAATGCTTCTTCCTAGCATTTTTTTATTTTGTAAATGAAAAATCATGCTCTTTACAAAGTTAGCGCATGAATTATTATTTCGTTTCTAGCATTTTTTTTTGTAATTTTATTTTGTAAATATTCATGCTCTTTCTTTACAAAGTTTGCCCATTAATTATTTGTTTTATTTTTAATTTAAAATAAAAGCCTTGCAACAGTTGTCATTCTTTTTTACACAGAAAAAGGGGTATACTATAAAAAAAAATTAGACGAGTATGATCAGTTAAGAGCAGTAAAAAGGCTGTTAATTAAGCTTCCGCGCGCAAAATATTCCGTAGTGAATGTACATAGTTAAACAAGGCGAGTAATGCCCGACAGCTGAACACGACTGAGCCCAAACCTTTATTGTCGATAACTCCAAAACGGTTGGTTTTATCAAAATTTAATTGTTATTTCGAGTTCAGCATGTACATTTACACGAAAATATGAAGATTTTGGAAAATTTTAATACAAATTTAGCGCGGGGCTTAAAAAGCAAATTTACCAATTTCTTTTGGTTTTATGTGATCTTGTGCATATAATTTAGCTTACAATTTTTATATAAAAAGTTTTGATATGTTTTATTTTTGTTGTGTTCCCTACTTTACAATTCATCAGATTTTGTTTTAGTTTACTGAACTCGCTGTAGTTAAAATGACGTCATTTCCTGAAATGTAAATTGCCATTTTGTTCTTTCGTATGCAAATTTCCTTATCTGTAGCGCCACCTGTCTTATAAATGACCAGGCGCCATTTTAGAAATCTTTTCATTTTTGCATTTGTCTGCGAGTTGTTAATAGATTATGGAACCGACTGCATATTCAAGTAAGTTATTCATGCAGTTTTTATCTTTGACCTGCAAATCTCTGTACCTAAATTTATAATAAATTTATTTAATAACTGAGTGTATTTTCTTTAAAAATTGCATAAAGGTCTTAAAATCCTCATTTCCTTTTTGCAAAGAGGTTTGAATCACAGTGAAAAGAAATGGATTGATATGGTCACATCTTTGAAATTAAAAATGGCTTCTGTTGTCTTCCATTCATTGACGGGAAATGTTTATGAAGCAATATTGTAGTTGAACAATAACAAAAGTTTAAATAAGTTATTTGCGGTTCATGTTTATGTTACTGCATAATTGACTGGAGAAATTGTGCAATCATACACCAACCAATATGCGTAGAGTCTTATTGGCTTATTGCAAAGTTAAAAAAATGGGAGGAAAAAAAAAAGAAAAATTACTTATTACTTTGCTTGAATCAGTGTAAAAGACAAGTGAAATAACTAAAAAGAAAAAAAAATGATACGTGACCTTTCTCTCTAGCCAGGAAAATGTGAAGAATCTACTTCTTCTCCAGGTCTGGCGCATGAATTGAGTGAAAAGATCAGTTCGAAATTCCTGGATAGTTAGAAAACTACAGGAGAAACGTTTTTTTTTTTTTTTTTTTTTTAAGTGTTGGGTGGGGAGGGTTTCAGAAAGTTCAACGACCAAAAGAATGTGACAATAAATACTGAGCTGATGACACTACTTCAAGTAAACCTGTGTATAATTTATAAAAAAAAAATCATTCATGGTGGGACTGAGAGCTGGAGCGTATAACGGCCGAAACGTCGTGAATATGACGAGGACAACAGTTCGAATAGCGTAAACAGCTTTTATTTTCTCATTACGTATTCCAGAAATGTCAACCCTTTTTGATTCTATGTATGGCTAGATCAGCTCTCTCTCTTTGTTGGAACTCAGAACTAAACAAAATGAAGTTATAACTCAGTCTTTGACAATCCAGTGTAAGTAACATTAATTTCCAAAACAAAAATCAGAAAACAATTTTCCGTTTTTTTAGCTTAAGCCGTATGAAGAAAACGTCTGTACTAAGTTTTGTTCCAGAAAATAATTAAAAGCGTAATTATTTTTTTTTAATCAATTCACCCCAAGTAAGGCGACGATACCACTAAGACGCAAAAGGGGGTTACTGGGAGTGAAAGAGACTGAAAATGACATTAACCTGAACCGCAATCCTGACCAGAACACAACTTATAAACCTCCACCCTTGTTCAAAAGACCGAGGAGTAGTATGAATCGGGCGATAGACGAATCTAAAAAAAAAATGTTTCAGTTGGATAATAATTCAAGAAAAAAAAACATCCAAAGTAGATTAGATAAAAATTAGAATCAGCAGGAATCTTTAAAATTCAATTCTGATTTTTTTTTACCCTACTCACTATAGCCTCTAATTTAGCTATCCAGTTTTGCGGCACTGTATGAAATGTTGACGTTCAACAATGTCTTCTGATAACTGAAGAAGACGTGGATAGAAGCCAAAAATACACCGTTGCATTGACCTCACAGGATAGCGTGCATAAAACATTTTATTCTGGTAAAAATTACTTTTAGAAAATCGAGTTAATCCTTAAAATTACTAATACTTTGAAACACTTATGACAAATTGGATTTTTAAATTTGTTTACATTTTTTGTATTACAATGGCGGCGTGATGAATGAATGAGCTTTCTGCTTTACTTTCACCGTGGATAAATAAACTTTTTTGAGGCATTTTTAAAGTAGTTTTTCTGTCACTCATCACACCGCCATTGTATATGAATATAAACAACAAATTTAGAGACCATTGTCTTTCAAGTAGAACTGAAATTTAAGTACAAAGAAGGTATTTAAAATGTTTTTCTTTTTTCTTTGAGAGAGAGTTCGTGGCGGTACCTAAAAGATTATATAAAAATCAACACCTCAAATAATAATAATAATAATAAACTGAAGTGTTGATTTTTATAAAACTAGTTTTTAGTAGATCTAAGAAGGTTGCGTGTATATTGAAGATTGTGCTGTAAATTAAATAAAATATGCAATATCCACAAACAAATTATAAGAAATGGTCAAATGGTAATGATATTCAATCACAACAAAAAATACATGTTTGAAACAACAGATTAAATTTTATATACACAATTTACAATTTTTTTGTTTGTAATGATGTGTACAAAAGTATATTTTAAAGAAAAAGTTCTTTGCTGTTTCGGAAATGTTCAATGTCTAAAAAATTGTCTGCCTTTGATTAAAAATGTTGAATTTAACTTAGCCAAAAGATTTTCTATGAAAGATGTGTGAAAAAGTTTGTTGTGCAAATTTTTCTAATCTCTCATAAGGGAACTTTGCTTCTTTGCCGGCACATAATTCCGTGTGTATCTTTCGTGTTTGTGAGTCTCAACAAATGTGGTGAAAATTCGTTTACTATTTCTATTTATAGTTTTCTTAACAATGAAATCTGCTCCAACGAGGCTTGGGAGCTGTGACAAATTTTTCTGAGAAATGCATGGGCGAATGTTGTATTTTTTTAAGCCAATAGAATTTCTTGAAACATTTAAATTAGGGATGAATTTGTGAAAGATTTTTTTTATGTCGGTTGAGCCTATTTTTGCACAAATTTTGACTCTTGTTATGGAAATTTCTCAAAGCTTATTTTTTTTTTTATTTAACAACCAATGAAATTCAAGAAAATGTTTGAAATTGAAATGAGGGTTACTAAATGCCCTTTACAGTAAAATGTTGTTTCTGTCTTAAAGATAATAGGCTAAAACTAAAAGATAAAAGAAATTTTACGCATTTCAATAAGGCTTTTAATGTCATTTTAGAAAGTGTTCTTACAGCAGGTACCTTGAAAGATTTGCAAAAAAAAAAAAAAAAAATGAGTGTATATGATGAAAAAATGCTCAAAACTTAAAAATTATATAATCAAAATCTTTGTTATTATTAAGAGGAAAGGCCAAATGATATTTTGATTATATATATATTTTAAAAATCCTTTTCAGAACCTTTTTCCTTGCATTAACAGGTGACCATAAACTAGTACAGGAAATTTGAGTTTTTTTGTGGTAAAAACAACACTGATTTGAAAATTCTTTCAGCAAATTGACAAATGAATTATCTTAGAAACGTTTCTTTCTAGAAAATTGAAATTCATTTTTGTAGCAGTTCATGTTTATATTAGTTATAAGGACAAGTCCTTGGAGAAATTAAATCTTTCTTTTTAAATTATTTTTTTTTTTGTCAAAGAGGATTCTCAGTTACAGAAAATATGAACTGAAGTGTAAAATAAAAAATGGAATCTTGTCAAAATTAGGGAACACAGTTGCGGTAGAGTTTGCTATTTGTTTTTACAAGATGTTTTTGTTATTCTTAACATGACAATAATTGGGTTCACTGTTCTAGTTGGTACAAGTAACTTTAAGGTTTGATTGCTGTTTTCATATACTGGCTTTAATTTATTTATTGAGATATCCAGGAACCCTCAAGATGGATAGATCTTTAGCATCATGCTACCACCTTTCTTATCAATTTTTGTACAAAAATAGATCACAGAGCTTATTCAGCTTAGTACGTATTTTCAGAAAACCTCAACTTCTGATTGGTCACTTAATATTTAAATCATGTTCGAATAACATTGACCCTGTTCTTGATCTGACCAAAAAATAATTCAGCCAAAATCTGTCAAGCCTCTGTGAGCCTACCATGTGACCAAAAATAGCAATAAATATGAAATGTCATTCATCCTCAGTGAGCCGATCAGAATCCTTTGAACTTGTCACACAGTTCCAGGCTTTACGTTAAAGTTCCTTAACATGATTTCAGCCTGAAAGAACACTCACTCACACAGCAATATTTTATCACGAACAATCAACTCAAGTTTTTCCACATTCAACTTGTACACACTTTCAAGCTCAATGTTAATTATTGCAATTAACATAAACACAGCTTGTTAAGAACCACTTACTCCAACTACAGAATATTCTATTCAAACAACAAGTGAAAACAAATCAAAGAGCGACAATTCCGTAAACCTTAAAGTCGTGAACAATATTTCTCTACAAACTTGAACTGTTTATTTTTCCTTAAATTACAATAATACCCAAACACATTTTCTCATTGTACAGACCATTCAACAATTTATAATCTATCAAACCAGAACTTTGATAACATTTCAATCTAAACATACTTTTTTAAACTACTTCTTTACTCCAGTTGTACCTCTTGATTATATAAATATTTTATTCATTGTTGTGCAAAAACTGTTGTTTCTCATGTTGTTCTTATTCTATGTTTGTTGAATACTGAAAATTTAATGTGAGAGGAAATTGTTAATTTCATCACACTGGCTATTTATTCAACAATTATTGATCCATATAATTTAATCAATTAACACAACCTCCACAGATCTATGTTCACAGAGGTTGTGAAGCCATTACTTGGGGAAGATAGTTTACCAGTGATTGACTAGAGATGAACAAATCACTTACTTGACAGGAATTAAAATGTGAATCATGTAATCAATTTATGAATTGAACAAAATGCAGTACCTCTCTGGATGGTTATGTGTGGATGTACCAAATGAAAGACTGTTCACAGTACACATTAAATGTAGCAATAAAAAGACTCTTTTTTTTTTTTTTTTTTTTTTTTTTAAATCACAACAAAATATGGTTAACACTTAGTTTAACTTAACAAGTAACTGGGGTTCTGTAATGCAATCCCCATACAATATCCTTTGAATAACTAAGTTATTTTAACTGTTATTTCATAGAAAGTGAATAATATGTTATTTTAATTATTCATTTATCAATAAACCGAAACAAATTAATTTATATTTCCAACATTGCTTTTAAATCACACATATCAAGGGGTCGCTATTCTTTACATGGAGATAATCTTGATATGGGATAATTGGGTTTGCTGTTCTTGACATGGAAATTTTTGGTTTGCTCATCTTGACAAGATCCAGAAAATACAATAAAACTAAAACATTATTTAATTAGAAAAGCTTTTAATTGATTTTATGAATTAGATAAGTTTTATTTATTTATTTATTTATTTTGTAAAATTTTACAAAAAAGAAATATCAAAAATCAGAAACGCCTCTAGGAAAGCTAAAAACTGCCAAAATTATTATTATTAACTTTCTGTCACCAAGAAGGTAGGAATTTCTTTTTTTATTTTGTAAATAAAATTATTTCTTTATGAAACAGAATATTTTTATATTGACAGTAATTTGAAAATATTTTTTTAAAATAATAAAATGAAGTAATATTTTTTATCCATTGCATTTTTTAAAACTTTTTTTTTTTTTTAAACTGTCATGAAATATTTAACTTCACCAAATCAAGCATTAATTATTTTAAACAAAAGAAATGCTACTATAAAAGAAAACAATTGTGTAAAATTGATAAAGAAAGAGTACAAAGACTTATTGAATTGATACTATTTTGATTGCTTTTCACTTGGCTTTTTTTTGGCTTTTTTCTTTTTAGACATAATTATTTTAAACTTTTATATAACTAATAATAGGTAGGTAATTCAGAATTGTTTTTATTTTCTATATCCCAAAATAATCCAGCGGTTGTGAAAATATTAAATTAAGAAATATATATTTCTGATGTGAAAACATTTTGAAATTTTTCAATTCTTTCAATGAAAATTTGTCATCATCAGCAAACTGGAAAAATTTCAAAATTGCTCTGAAAAATTAAAAGTAATTTTTTTTCCCCGAAAGAAGAAAAAGATTTTGCAAGCACAAACTCTTAACAGAAAATTTTTTTTTTGAATTTTATTGAAGCCACTCTTTGAGTGGAGTTTAAGCTCCTAGGGATTTTGGGCTTTTGGCCTTTACTTTCAACATCCTATGTTTTTATAAAATTTGAAATAATGCAATTATTTTATATTTATTCAAACTTTTTTTTTTTGCACAACAATCTTGGTGTAGTTTACATTTATTTTGTGCACAATTTTTATTTTCTTTTAAAATAACCATTCTTTATGATCACTTCACATAGGGAACATGAACTATGAAGCATTTATATAGATTTTTTATTTTCAGAAAAAAGACTTTCTGATTTAATATTGCAAAAAAAAAAAGGATGTTTACTGAAATAATATTTTCATGAATTTTTCTTTATAAAACAATAAAAATGTCATCACCCTCTTAAATTTAAGAGTATTCAGTGAATACTATTCACAATGTCTCAAAATATTTCTCTGAACTTATATAAGAACTTATTCAGCATACAATATCTTTAATAAGTTCTGAAATTTTCATTTAAATGTTTTCATTTTCTCTGGTCCCAAATTGAGCCTGTTTTGTATATAAATTAGACCAAACCGGATATAGAGAAACCTGGATACAAGAGATTTCTTCTAGACATACATTATTTTATCCAGGTTACAATGTATAACTAATATTTGGTACTTTAAAAAAAAAATGACAGTAGTGTTTTTGCTTTCATTTTGAGGAAAAACATGTACATTTTGGTTGTACTATATATACGGAGTGCAATTTTTTCTGTCGTTTTTTTTTCCCCCCCCTCATCTATCTTTCGTTTTTCGTTTTCCCCCTCATCTGTCGTTTTCTTTCCCCCTCATCTGTTTTTTTCTTTCCCCCTTCTGTCGTTTTTTTCTTTCCCCTAATCTGTCGTTTTTTTTCCCTTCCTCCGTTTTTTCTCCCTTCCTCTGTCGTTTTTCTCTCCCCCCTCCTCTGTCGTTTTTCTCTCCCCTCCTCTGTCGTTTTTCTTTACCCCCCCTCTTTTGGTCTTTTTTCTTTAAAACCCCCCTTTTTGGTCTTTTTTACCCCCCAGTCTTTTCTTTCTTTACCCCCCCTGTCTTTCCCCTCTTTTCTTCTTTGTCTTTTTTTTCTTCTTTGTCTTTTCCCCTCTTTCTTCTTTGTCTTTTCCCCTCTTTCTTCTTTGTCTTTTTCCCCTCTTTCTTTTTGTTTTTCCCCCTCTTTCTTCTTTGTCTTTTCCCCCTCTTTCTTCTTTTGTCTTTTCCCCTCTTTCTTCTTTGTCTTTTCCCCTCTTTCTTCTTTGTCTTTTCCCCCTCTTTCTTCTTTGTCTTTTCCCCCTCTTTCTTCTTTGTCTTTTCCCCTCTTTCTTCTTTGTCTTTCCCCCTCTTTTTTCTTTGTCTTTCCCCTCTTTCTTCTTTGTCTTTTCCCCTCTTTCTTCTTTGTCTTTTCCCCTCTTTCTTCTTTGTCTTTTCCCCCTCTTTCTTCTTTGTCTTTTCCCCCTCTTTCTTCTTTGTCTTTTCCCCCTCTTTCTTCTTTGTCTTTTCCCCCTCTTTCTTCTTTGTCTTTTCCCCTCTTCTTTTCTTTTTCCCCTTTTTTTTGTCTTTTCCCCCTTTTTCTTTTTCTTTTTCCCCTCTTTCTTTCTTTGTCTTTTTTCCCTTCTTTGTCTTTTTCCTTTTTCTTCTTTTCCCCTCTTTCTTCTTTGTCTTTTCCCCTCTTTCTTCTTTGTCTTTTCCCCTCTTTGTTTTTTTTCCCCTTTCTTTTTTCTTTCCCCGTCATTTGTAATTTTCATACGATTTTTTCCCTCCTTTTTTAAAAGTTAAAAAATATCTTTTTACTGTATCTGACTGAAAATTTTTTTTATTAAACTTTATAAGGTTTGAGTCATTTCAAATTTTTATATGAGCAATAAAATCCAGCTGAACATTTTCTTTTTTGAAAAGATATTGAATTTCAAATGTTTGCTTGCTTGAGTACTTTGAGCACGCAAAATATGTGCATAGTTGAATGAAATTCAGGCTGGTTTTTATAGGTTTTCATTGTGCATATTTGATCAATGTAGGTGTGTTTCTTTTGAAAAAATTCTTTAGAAGTTTACACTTTGTATATCGGTGTAGGGATACTTTTCTTTGAATCTAGATAACCTGTAAGGATTGCTTCATTTATTAAACTTCTGACCAATTTTGTCTGTTTATATTGTTTTCAGTAAGCATCTTAGAACTTGTACTTTTGATTGAAAATCATTCTTGTATTTTTTTTTAATGTTCACTCAAAGTCACTCAAGATAAAGGGTGACTAAGGCGTTTTATATAAATGTACTAAGAGTAAGTAGGAAGAGAAGATTATTAGGTTATGTATTTAACAACAGGATGTGCATTGTGCTGTCAGTAACAGATATTGGCTTGGACTGAGAAATCGGAGAGCTTAGTCTGAATTCCAGTCAGGTACATTACATTCAATTATGCACAAATACTCTTGAGAAAGAGTTCATATACATCTCTTCTCCCTCTGCTATTGGCTGAATAGCAGGAAAGACTGGATTCTATAGCCTTGGTTGGCAACCAGTCTACTACAGAAAGAAATTGCGGGAAAATCTTCTGCCTTGTCAGTCATGAATCAAATGAGACATAATCACCCAAGTGTGTATCACGTATGGCACTTAACTCAATGATTGATTACACAACTGGCTAGTTTCACGAAATACAGTACTTGCTTCATACTGATGTTACACTTTCATTTAGGTAAGACACCATGAAGACTATAAACAAATAACAAATATACCACTCAAGGGAAACTGACAAACAAAATACGTTTGAAGTAAATGTGCAAACAAGGAAAATACTTTTCAAACAGAAATAACAATAATAATTTAGAACAAACTCAAAGAAATGATAAAGGGATACATGGTAACTTAAAGAAAAATTTTATACTTAGTAAAAACCAGATATTTATCATATCTTGTAGACCAACAGTCACTAAAAGGGGTAAAACATGGTTCTTTACTTACCCCTAAAGAGACATGTGGTAACAGATTTGCAGAAAATTACAGATAAAAACATTTGTGTATTTATAAATATACTAGCAGTAGAGCCCGGCGTTGCCCGGGGATATAACAGTAAGAGATAGATCAAGTATCCACCATCATAAAGACTGAAAAATAAAATTGACAAAGATTATTGTTTAAAGTTGACGGACACGCATGTCTTAATTAGTTTTTTTTTTTTTCTTTTTTTTACAAATTGGTCAAACTCTAACAAAAACATTGTTTTCAGTCGTTATGAGTCTACTGATTGAATAGAATTTTATTATAAACAATTGTCTTGTAAATGGAATTTTTAAAGCATTCTGAATAAAAAAAATAAAAAAAAAAAAGTGTGCAAGACAATAAGAAACACTACCTGCCAAAAAAAAAAGTGAAGTTTTGTTGAAATTGGTTGAAAAATGTAGGAAATCCGATCCCCTATATAAATGAACAAACACACAAACAACCAACCTGGGTTTTATAATAAGTATAACTCGATAACTCGATATTAATAAGTATAACTCAATATGAGTTGGCCCCCTTTCATTAATGCCTCTTAATCATGTTTTCAAATTGATTTTGTGCAAAAATAATTGTGTTGTTCCAATTTTTGGCACTGTCAGAACCACCGCAAGGTAATTTTACGTAGTTCTGTGAAGTTTTGTTGAAATCAGTTGAAAAATGTAGGAAACCTGATCCAATATATAAACGTACAGACACACGCACACACACAATCTGCGTTTTATAATAAGTAAGATCAAACTTTCAAAGGTAAAAATTGCAGGTATTTTATTTTTTATAGATGCAAATTTTCAAGCCCAACCTTACTCCCTTTTCCTACATTCTTACAGCAATATTGTCCCCATTGCCTTCCAACAATGTTGTCTCTATTGTTTGCCTTGTAACAACGTCTCTGTTGATTACCTTAGAATAATTCACGAGTTCTTGATTATTATTTAGAAGTTTCCTGCACTTTGATGTCTACAGATCGTTTTCTATGACAAATGTTCTGACAAGTTTCATTCATTAGTTCCACCCAATCCAGACCTTTACTCCTTAGACCTGCTATGCCTTGTAGACAGTTAAATTATCCTCATTCCCTTCATATTCCATTGGTTAGTCAGAATTTACACTCAGGCTGCTTCTTCCAAGGAACTGCTATTTTGCGGAACAAACTCCTGGAAAGACGGTTCCTTAATCACTACAATCTTAACCTCTTCAAGTCTTGCATCGACCATTATCTATCCTACATGACTTCTTAATTTGTACGTATTTCCTTCTCTTATGACAATACAACAACCTTATTCAAAAGCCCAATGAGGATGATTTGACACTGTTCTCTATGAGCTGTGCAATAGTGATTTGCAAAATTCTTAAAAGATGTTGTGAGCTGTGTCTTTTGAGTTTTAGTTAAATAGAAAATAAACAAAATACTAATAAACCTTCTGAGTTACTTTGCTTTTCAAGCTAAGCCAGGATAGTTCTAGAGAAAGTACATTAGTAAGTACTTTAACACCAATCTCGGTTGTGTAAAAGAGCTATACTTTTAGTTATAGATGGGTTGGCAGTAACATCTTCACCAAGTTTTGTTGGGGCTCCTCTCCAGGCTTAAGTTGAAACTATTGTTTGACATTTCCTCTATATTGCAACAACTGTTTTTTTGTGTGTGTATGTACAAATGCAAATCTTTATTTTTTATTTTATTTTTTTTTTTTAAAGTAATACTATCTCTGACCTGTATAGACAAGTTTTTCATTTTACTACAAACATCACTGAGTGTACAAACTAGACACAAGTGGGGTTGAATGAATGTAATAGGTGGATTAAATCAGTCACTTATGTGCCATGCATGATACACACAGGTGATCATGTATCTTTTGATATATGACTAACAAGGCAGATTATTTTCCTGCAGTAGGTTGCCATTTTTTTCTGTGTTAGACCAGTTCCCATCCAAGGCTATAGAACCTGGTCTGTCCTGTTATTTACCCATGTCTGGAGAGACAAGAAGAGGATTCATACCTTTTCCCCAAGGGTATTAGCATGTAAATGAATGCAATGGATTTGACTGGAATTCGAACTCTGCTCTCCAATTCCTCAATCCAAGCTGCTGTCCATTACTCCCCTGTGGTGTAATGTTTAGCAAGCTTCTCTTGCTAGATCAATTACAACTGTATAGTGAGTTCTATCCTCATTGGGTACTTCAAACTTTCAACCTTGTGCCACATCTAAGCTACACTTAGAAATTCATTTTTTTGGCATCATGCCATATTTGTAGATTTTTGTACAATAAATATAATGAAATAGTTAAATTTGCTGTTAAAAAGCAAGTCATTTGGACAATTTTACATCTGAATATAAAAAAAACAAAATAGGGAAGAAATCAAATTTATCACATGTTTACTGTTATTTAGTTAGTTGGGAAGTTTTATATGTAAGTGGTGTTATTTGATGCAAAAGATCATGTTTAGGGCTGCAAGTAATACAAAACTTTATGTTGTTCATTAATATAAATATTTATACAAAGTTGTGTATTGTTATCCATTACCGTAATTTTTTCATTATGCTTTTAAATGCAAAATGGTTGACAATGTGCTGGAAAAAGATCAAAAGTACTTGGGAAGTGAAAATAAAAGAAATTTAAACAGCTATAGCACATTTCTCTCATCCTTTAACATCAATACATGGAAGGTTATTCGTGAGTATGAACAGATTTTGTTAAAAATTAGCAGACATTCAATTAGACATGCCTAAAAGAGAATTTGCTGCCTAAAAGAAAATTTATATATATATATATATATATATATAATATATATATATATATATATATATATATATATATATATATATATAATTTTATTTTTTTAGTGGATACCCATCTTTGAGTTGACACTCTATTTTAAACAGTATTTATTTTGTCTATCAACCTGAACATTCAAGAAATCTTATTGAAGAAAATGTGTCCTCTGGCAGGATTCAAACTTGCATCCCCTTTTCAGGAGAAACAATTGTTAGATCCAACATGCTTTAACCAACTCAGCTATGAAGGGCATCATGATCAAGCAAGGTTTTTATTTGTTATTTTAACCCATTCAGATCTTTGGAAGTTCATAACTCAGCAATTTTTTCTCTGAAACATAAACAAAGCTATTTCTAAAGAAATAGTTTTTATTTATTTATTAATCCAATATATTTTATTACTTTAAATAAAATAAATTGCTAAAAACATGTTGGATTAATAAATAAAAAATGCGTTATTTCAGGACTTATTCACAAATGAAGAAAATTGTTTTTGAAATCTTTTTTTTTCTTTTTAAAAAATTTTGGTGAAAATACTTTTTTTTTTCTGTTACACCCACTTACTTAATTTTGAGAAATTAAAATTTCACGCCCTTCATATTTATATTAGTTAAAAGCAGAACTTAAACTATCAATTTTTATTTATTTTTATTTTTTTTTAAACAGAAACAGCATTTACTGAAAATTTGCTCTGAATCATAAAACACAATAAAACTGACATTTAATTAGAAAAGCTTTTCATTGGTTTTTTATAAATAAAATATATTAAGGACACTATTGTCTTAAGAAAAAAAATTATTTTTGATGAATAATTTTTGAAAGAATTGTTTTAATTTTTTTCATTTTAATTTGAATAATTTATCAAGTTTTAAATCTTAAAATTCTGTATTAATTTCACTGTTTTAGATATTATTAAGTAAAAATTATATTTACTAATCATAAATGTAAAAGCTTAAAACAAATTATCAAACACCAATAATTTTAAAAGAATTTAAAATTTTTATTTTGTAGGTGTATAAACATGCTGATTTTTGGAGATAGTTGTTCATACTTGACTTTATCACAAAATAATGGCAATAACCAAAAAAGAATTTAAAACCAAAGTATCTAAAATTCAATAAAACATTAGATTATGGAGAATTTTTGAAAATTACATAGAAAAGGTGCTCACGTTTTATTCAATTATTTTTTATGCATAATGCCCCTGTAGAACAATATTAGATAACGCTGTTAACACATGAAAGATTAAATAAACAGCTACTGCTGTGTTCAAAAATGTGTTTCTGTGATATTTTAAAATTAAAGTAAATAATATTTGTTTCAAATCAGATTAATTATGCCTTAAATTGGCTAATATTCCTCAAATACAGTTTCAGAAAAGTACATTCTATTTTTGGAAGAGTTTTTAATAAAGTGAAATAGATTCTGATGACAGGTGGCTAAAAATGCTGCTAAAATAAAAAAATTCAGCAATTTAAAAAAAAACCTCTTTCCAATCAATCTAAATGAATTTTGAAATACAACAAAGTATTTTACTTATTGGAAATATTAAATTTAATTTATTCACTTGAAATTAAAACTAAGCTAAAAACCATTTATTAAAATATGAAAATATTTTTGCTAAACTCGTTTCCTATTTTCAGATTTTGGAATCAAGCAAATATTGGAAAATTATTTAGGCTATTTATATGTACTTATTTTGAAGGTTTCCTACACAAGCTTTCCAACTATAGAATCACTGAAAGAGTCTTCCTAAGAGGTATGTCCCTGAATGCAGTTATTAATGGCCAATCCTCCAGGGCTCTGGTGGTCAATACAGGCATCCCATTGCAGACCAACCTTCTTTTTGAGTTACATTAATGATCTCTCTCTCCCTTTTTTCTTTTTTTAATCATTTCACCCCAAGCAAGGTGCGAGTGCCACTAGGATGAAGATGGTTACAGAGAGCGGAATTGAGAGAAAAAAACTGGGTATAGCAGGGAGTGAAGAAAAGATTAAAAGAGGGTCAAGTCAACAAGATGGCAGTTGATGTCGCATTTAAATTTTTTGCAAATTGTAGTAATCAGGGAAGCAAGCAAGAAGAAGGGAGTTCCACTGTCAGGAAGTGCAAGAAAAGAAACTGTTGGAATAGAAGTGGTGGTTACATTTAACTATTTCAGCAGTAAAAGGGTGGGACCTACATGCCTATCTAGTAGCATGTTTAAATTCATGTAGTCGGGGCCCTGGAGGAAAAACTGATCAGAGTAATTGCCATGAAAATATTTGTAGAAAAGACAGAAAGAAGCCACATCATGTCTGTGAGAAAGTGACTGAAGTCAAGATGCCAAGTCAGGATTGATTACATTGTAAATCCTTCTTTGGATTTTGTCAAGAACCTCAAGATGTACAGCAGGAGCATCAGACCAGATATAGCAACAGTATGCAATGCATAGGTGAATGATAGATTTGTAAATTTGCAAGATAGATTTTGAAGAGAAAAACACAATGAACCAATTGCTGTAGATGCAACTATTAATTCAATGTAGTTCCACTTCTACTTAGTTGAAAATGTGAGGCCAAGAAAGCGCAGCGATACACTCTCTTTGAGTCAAGTATCAGCCATAATGGCAAGCAGGGAAATTCCTCTATGATGGTTAAATGAGAGCAGTTTAGTTTTGAAGGCATGAAAATTTACAAGCCATTTCCTGCCCCAATTAACCAAGGATTGGAGGTCCTTTTCAAGAGCAGCGGCCAGGTTAACTTTGTCAGCTCTGTTTGATTTGCTATTAAGACAGGTGTAAATGGTAGTGTCATCTGCATAAATGCCTACTTGGGAACTGATGACATCAGGAAGATCAGTGATAAAGATCAGAAACAGTGTAGGACCCAGTATAGAGCTTTGGATGATACCTGTGTTTGTGTGAAAGGATCTGGAAGCAAGCCTGTTCAGGATGACCTTCATTTCACAATTTGATAGGAATGATTGCATTAAATCTAATAATCATCCAGTAATACTGTAGTCTGAAGCTGATGTAGAAGACCAGCATGCCAAACCCTGTCAAATACCTTTGACATATCTAGAACCATGGTACAAGTTTTGCCATTATTATCAAGAGCTTGATATACATATTTAATGATGGCCATAAGCACATCAGTGTTAGACCAGGCAAAATGGAATCCATATTGTTTGTCAGAGAGTAGGTCATGAGAGGTAAGATGTTTAACCACTTCAACATTAATGTCTTGAATACTTTGCCAAAAAGCAGTAGGAGACTAATAGGGTGATAGTTAAAGGGATCAGAAGGTTCTCCAGAGTTTTTAAAAACAAGAAGTACAGTGGAGGACTTTCAACAAGTTGGAAAGCAGGAAGCAATGAGGCAATAGTTGTAGAGTTTGGAGAGAACTGGAGCCAGCTTAGGAGTACATTTCTTTAGGAAAATGGCTGTTCTCTTGTCACCTCCACTTCACTTGTGGGAGTCTAATTTAGAAATGATGTCCAAGACCAGTGACAGGGTTATGCACATATCACTCAGTATAACCTCAGTTCTAAGG
>CAHIKZ030005582.1:712500-722500 GCA_903632075.3 Acanthosepion pharaonis
CATGCATGCAATTACAAGTACTCCATAATAATATTTTAAATTCTGAAATGATACTTATTTTTGGCATACAAATTTTTTAAAACTGCTTCTAAATCTTTGATTGTCTTTCAATCATTCTGCCTCACCTCCAATCCTTTTTGCTGCACTTTTTGGGAGCCACTTAGGAAGTTTTAAGGAAAATGGAAACAAAAAGGACATTTATACTTAGAATCAAAAAGTGACAGTTGAAATATCTAGGACATATAATGAGGAAAGAGGGCTTGGAGAATTTGGCACTCGCAGGACATGCTAAAGCAAGATGGCCAGAGGGAAACGGCAAATGAGCATGTGGAACTGAGATGGGTAGTTATAGGAAGTTATGGTGAGCCATGATCACTAATATCCTGAAGGGGCAAGGTATATAAAAGGGGGAAATAATTCTAAAATCCTAAATGAAGGGAAAAAACTTAATTACACTGAGAGAAAAATATTATCACAAATAGCCATTAATTTTTTTTTTTTTTTTTTTTTTTTTTTTTTTTTTGTCAATTTAATATCTATAATTTTTTTTTTTTATTCAAAATGATTTCTTGGTTAACTATTTTTTGTTTTTAAAGGCAATTTCAGAAACAGTCTTTATTTAAAATACCTACCTCTCTCAGAAAGTTATTAGTCATTTTTTTTTAACCTGATTTTACTGTATGACAATTGAGATTATTACATAGTGAGTTTTTAAAAGTGGTATCCTCATCTTGGTTGTTATAGACACAATGATTTCATTGCCATATTGTCCACTCATCTTTGGATGCTTAATAATGTTTTGGGGACTTGAACTTTTTTTTTACAATTCATGTTTTTAAATTCTAAGAACATTACCAAATATGATAGGAACCCAATGAAGGCCTGAGAGCACAGTCTTAATTCATTGAGAATTAGTAATTACTCTTGTTTGGTTATCAAATATATGTTGGGCAGCTTTCATAATTTTTTTCATAGTTTTCCCAACAGTCTCAAAGATTGGCAAAAAAAAGATTCATGACAATTTATGTCTGAGATAATTGATGATTCTTTGGACAGTAATTAAATTTTAGCAATTAATTAAGAGTGACAGTTTGAAAAATGATTAATTGGCAAATGCTAATATGACCAATTGCCAATTAATCAGTGCAACTCTAACCAAAACGTATTGATTATAACAACCATCATGAAGACCATGATTTGAATAAATAAGTGTACAGTAATGATAATTCCTCATCTCGGAAATAGCAGAAATGTGACTATAAGAACCAAGATAACACCAGTTTGAATAAATCAGTGTATAATGATCGCAATACAGGTATGGATTAAATAGCAAAGGAGATTGGGTTCTTTAGCCATGATTGGCATCCCATTTAGGAAAAAAACAACTCTCAGGTTAATCTCAGAGAACACTTAATCCAGAATACTGTTGATACCAACTGGCACTGGCCCAATGGAGGTGCCACATAATAATAATAATAATAATAATAATGATGATAATAATAATAATGATAATCTCTCATCTCATCAATTCAGACAGTGTTTATGAATTAAAAATTTTTTTTTTTTTTTTTTTTTTTAAAACTTTTTAACATTTTGGATACAGTGGGATTATTGTAATTATATTTAGAAAACTTGTAATCATTAAAGTTATATCTATGTTAAATCTTTTTATTTTTATTTGTTTTTTTTTAATAAGGAAAAAATATGTATATCACACATCACTTCAGATAAGATTGGAATGCTAAAAAATGCAGTAATGTATGAAGAAAAGAGTTTTACTATCTGCAAGCATTGGTTGAAGGAATTTTCTCTTAATAATTCTTTGATTTTTTTTTTTTTTTTTTTTTTTTTAGCGAATGGAAAAAGGGTCCAAGATGAAGAGATTACACTTTGTCAGTAACATATCAACTGCCCTGCAGTTTCTGGAGAAAAGAAAGGTAAAAAAAAACAGATTTTTAAAATATAAAACATTATATAATTTCCCACCTTCTGTTTTAGACTCCATTAAATAGCTGTCACATATTCTACTGATTACGGCCACTTGATTGCATCAATGGTGAATAAGAGAAATTGAACTCCAATGGGTTCCCAGTGAAAAACAACTGGCAGACTGCATGATTAAAAGAGGTGCTGCATCAGAACTACAGCAAATGGTGTTGGCCGGTGAGGCCTATCAAGAAAGATAAATTAACACAACCAATTTTGTTTACAGAAGCCACTCAATGTTATAGTTCTGTAAACTTATGTATTTCTTGGCACAGGAATTGAACTCACTACCACTTTCCCAAAACATGCACATGAACCCAACATCACAGTAACCCTATGACCACACCCAATCATGGGATGATAATGGTCTTACCACAACATTTCAGCAGATCCATTCCACAGTTTTTTTTTTTTTTTTTTTTTTTGCCATTTACACGCAATAAAATTTATGTTGGTGTGATCTTGACTGTAGCAAGTATTGCATATTCTCACTTGGTTGAAAAATTTATCCCTTGCTAGTGTTCATTATTATTGAAGAGTAGAGTTTTTATTCTTAAACCGAAAAAAAGATCATTAATAGATCCATGATTAGTAAGGTGCCATGTGATAGTGTCATTAGAAGTTAAAATTGAAGTTCACCTTCTCTAATGATTGAATAATTTCAAATTGGTTTGTATTTTGAAAGACAGCTGTCAGCACATTTATTTTGTATAAATCTAACTTATGTGCATTTGAAATTTTGCAGTGTTCTCTCTTAATTCTCAAAAAAAAAAAATACTGCCTGAAATTGAAATAAATGTAACCTGTCATTTAATATAAGCAGAAGAAAAATTGTAAATTATTTTTCAAATGTAGTTACTGAGACGTGTTTATTCATGTTATATAGGTAAATCCTTTTATCACATTATGATAAAAAATTCTTAATGGATGGCAATTTTTTCAACCATTTTTTTAATTGTAAAATATAGAATAAAAATATTATATGATTGTATTTTTCTGAATAAGGTGTTGAGTATTGTGATCAAAACTGTGAATAAGCCGTCTGAACATTGTGTTGTTTTGTTCAATATGAACTTCGGATTGTTTATCTACAATTTTGATCTCAATACAGAAAAACTTATTTGGAAATTGGCGAAAAAATACAATGAAATAAGCAGTCAGTTCTCTTTGCTCAAACTTGTTTGTGTGAATACTTACTGCCTAAATACACCTTTTTTATATATATATATATATATAATAAAACCTCAAATTAATGTTCCTGGAACCAAGACACTCCGGATTTACCTTTTAACACTTTTCAAACTTTATTTAAAGGTATATAGTAACTTAAAAATAAAATACACATACATATATACTGTATTTACATTTATTTACAATAATTTTGTACTGTACTGGATATTTTTAAGTCATGAAAAAAGTACTTCAAATTAATGAACAAATGACTGTTAAATTGAGGTTCCAGTGTGTGTGTGTGTGTGTATAAATAAATGAATGAACAAACTGCTTTAACAGACTATTAAATTGAGGTTCCACTGTGTATGTGTGTATATATATATATATATAACAAATAATATTAAATATAATAATTAATAGATATAGAACTGTTAAAATATAATATTTAAAATGTATTTCATGAAATACTTCAGTTTCATGCTTTAGCACACATCAATGACTTTTTTTTTTAACTGCAGTTCATTAGGGAGTTTCAGGTATTACAACTTCATACCCCTTCTCCATGGTGACATAGCTACAACTATTCTCATAGTATAAGGCTTGCTTAACTTGCAGCAACGCCTCAGGCTTTTATATTCCAATCATAAGCAACTTTCAGTTCACCAACTTCTTTGCTCTTTTATAAAAGAGGCAAATGCAATCATCGATTTATTAGCAATGTTAAATAAAAAAAAAATTAAATAGTAAATATAAGTATTAAAAATATCAAAATTAATGTTCAACACAAATATTAATATAAAAATATTAAATATAAAAGTAAATATGCTAAATTTATAAATTGTAAATATAAACATGTAAATAAAATATTAAAAATATATTTTAAATTAATATTAATTAGAAATGTAAATAAAATGTTAAAAACATTTTACAGATAAAATATGAATGTAAAATTAGCAAATGTAAAAAAATACATGGATTTATTTTTCTTTGTTAAAAATTTTCAGGCTAAGAATTAAGTTTTTCTTATTTATTTTTTCATCTTGTGTAGATTAGATCTTGTTTCTTTAGAAAAAGTCGAGTTTATATTGATCAATATTTTTAATTTCCTTTTCAGATCAAATTGGTCAACATCAACCCTTCTGACATTGCTGATGGCAAACCTTCCATTGTTCTTGGTCTTATTTGGACAATAATCTTATATTTACAGGTAAGCTATATTGGATACCTTGACCAGACAAAGAAACTGGTCTGAAAGAGTCAGTGTATTGTTATTGTAGTAATACCACTACATCTCAGAAATTCAAGCAAAAATTATTGATATAAACAAAAATAATAAGTAGGCTACTTTTAGCTTAGAAATGTAAATAAAAAATAATTTAACAAATCACTATTTGACTTTGAAGCAATTATCTCATCTTTAGGCTTGTTGTCTATCTTGCTTTGGTCTAATACCTGACCCTGTAGAAACTATTTGACCTTCCTAAAGGAACTTGGTCTCTTTAAATGACCACTTTGTCCATACAAGTTGGCAATGTGAATCTAAAGAGGCTCTAGACCAATTGCATGAACATTCATAAAAACAGATTTAATAGTTGTATCTTTTGCTTATATATTTCTGCAAATAATTTGAAATTTATCTTTATGTACAAAATAGATTGAAATGACAATTCTATCAGATGTATATATTTTCAGTTTCCTTTGTGTAAAATGATTATTTACCTATTAAGACTGTCATGTTATAAAAGAATTACATAGCCTTGCATTTACCTATGCACATATAAAGGGCAGTTGTCTGTGTGTGTGTGTCTGGTTAAAACTAATAATTACAACAAAATAAATATATATACAGACTCAGTATCACCCAAAAGACCTTTTTGTAAAAAATCATCATTGCATGATTTGTATTTATGAAGATATTTTAAAATTAAAAATACATAATAATTCATTAGAATGCATTTGAAATTCTCAGAATTAAAAAGTAAAAACAAACAGGAATAATTCTTATTCTGTTCAATTTTAATTTTTAATTCTGCTGATAATCTTGAAATCTATGTATTTTAAAAATTTCTATTCTCTTGAATTTATTTCTATATCTATAGTAAACAACAAAGTAAATTTAAAAGAAGAAATTTAATTTTATTAATATTTTTTGGCCAACTTATTGAAAATAATTTTTTTTATTCAATCTTTAAAAAAATAAACTTCGTTTTTTTTTTTTTTTTTTGGTTTGTAACTAACATAAGTAAATAATTCTAAATGGTTTTATTAAAGCAAAAACTATAGTGAGCCTTATTTTTCTTGAAAATTAATTTAAATAAAATATAGTTAAATTTGTAAAACAAATATTCAATATGTTTAATGTTGACTGTAAGTCATGTTTGTCTCTCCTAATTTTTATTTAACTAAAGTTTAAATTAAATAGTGTACATAATACCCCATCTCAGAAATATAGACAGATACTGAATTTTTTTTTATTTTCAAAGACAAATATAACTTGAAATTTAGACATCATCAATTTTCAAGACTAAATTCTCAGTGTATCTTATTTCTGCTCTCTTTCAAAATAATAATTAAATTCATTTACGGAGAAATGTTTGCTTCTTTTGCTCTCTTTTAAAAGAAAATAATCACTAATGTAATCTTTAATTACTTAAAAAAAATCTAAGTTCCCCTCCAAAATAGTAAATAATTATTTTTCAAAGAAGTAAGGCTTACTGTAGTTTTTGCTTGAAAAAAAATGTTCAAATTAAATATTTTTAAATATATCTTAATTTAAGTTTATTTACTTTTTTTTAATAATAATTTGAAAAAAGGCTAATGAATTTAGATAAATCGATTTGATTTGCATGAAAATAACATTAACAGAATATTTATGTTAGTATTTAATTAAAAAAATAAAGCATCTTTTTGAATAAAATTAAGGGGAGGCTCAGCTCCCTAAGCTCCCCACCCCCCATGTGTGGTATTGGCAGTGTGGTATTTTCCTAAATTTAGTTATTTTGTAACAAACCAAAAAATAATGAAGTTTATTTTTAAAGATTGAATAAAAAATAATTTTCCACAAGATGGCTGAAAAATATCATTAAATTGTCAATAATAAACTATTATTTAGAGATCTTTTGAGCAATGCCAGGTATTCCCACTAGTGTGAACAACTTGGTACTAGCCATTTGCTGCTTTTTATTGCTTATTTATTCTGTTACACAAGCAATTCTGAAATATACCACAATTATCCAGGCATAGTGTAATGTTAATTTGTTAGTTTTTTTTGGTTCAATTGATTAAATAAATCTTAAATTTGAATCTAATCTTGTCTTTTTTTTTTCTTCTCTAGATTGAGAAGATGACAGTTCAAAGCCAGAGTGAGACAACAGAAGAAACATCTCACAAAAAATCTCCAAGGGAAGGAGTCAAAAAAGCAATGTTAACCTGGACTGCAAATGCTATTACAAAGTAAGTAGAGAATTTAAGATCAATTCAAATACCAACACTTTTTGAGAAAGTAAAAGGGTTTAATTCCATGGCTCTCAAAGTGGGACAATTTGATTTTTAAAGGGGGCAATTTGAGAATGAGTTATTAAGAGTGAATTTTTCCTTAGTCTGTGTGAACGTGTGTGTGTGTAAGTTAATGCATATGGGGCATATAAAGTATGCATACATAAAAATATTTGTGTGTATGTATGTACATGTGTAATTACGTATGTACCATATATTTATATTAGTAACAGAATATTTTATATAAATATTGTAAAATTCTAAAATTAAACAACAATAGTATTGCATCTCAAGTTCTTAAGAAAAGTTAAGTTAATGGCTTTTTAGGATTCCTCCACATGAATAGGAGTTCACTTTTTGAATAATAAGAATTATATGTCATGGTCATCAGGATTTTAGAGATACTTAGATGGGGCATGCCCAAAAAATATGTTGGAAACCACTGGTTTAATTTAAAACCAGAGATTGCCTAATGATGCTATTATTTCACTCAAACAGATTTCTCTTTTATTCTTAATTTATATTATTATTTACACAATCTTTTTCTCTCTTTGTTTTTCTCTCATTTTCATTCTTTCACTCCCATTCCTGTATTTGGTTCTCTCTCTCTTATTACTAATTCTCTTTATCAGTTTATGTTTCCAGTACTCTTTGAACCTCTTTGTAAATATTTGCACTTTCAGGTTCGCTTTGTAACTTTATTTACATTATTTGGACTATTGTCCTCATATTTATCACAACGTTTCGGCCGTTGTACACTCCGGCCTTCTTCAGGTGGTTGGAATTTTGAACTGAACCCTTTATTTCGCTCACTGGGGTAGACTGTTCTAGTTCCACGTGCCATGTTTTGATGGATGTCAGTTATCAGTTATCTCCTGTTAATTTCCCTCTGAAAGTTCTCCACTGCCTTAACCGGGTATTGAACTCTCACTCTTTGGGTCCTGTCACTGGATCTAACCAATGTCTTTATCCACTGTGCCATGTGTCCTTGAGGACACATGGCACAGTGGATAAAGCGTACAACAAATAAAGCGTACACAGTGGATAAGGTGTACAACGGTCGAAACGTTGTGATAAATATGGCGACAAAGATGAGGACAATAGTCTGAATAATGTAAATAATGCTTTCTTCTCAAACATTTAAGCAATGCATCTTCAAAGAATTATTTTTTAGGGAAATATGTTTAAAAAAAAAAAAGAAATCTTTCAATAACTTAAATATCTCATCTCAGAAATATAGACAGACTCTCTTTGTAACTGTTTGTACTTCCGGATTCTCTTTGTAACTATTTTTGTTTGTCTGTCTGTCTGTCCATCTGTATTTCTCTCCCTCTCTGTTATAGATCCCCTCTGTCATTCACCGTTTCTTTCTTCTGATTTATAGGACTTCCTTCTCTCTTGCTCTTCTGGTTTGTGGGTCCTCTCTCTCTCTCACTCTTTTCTTGTTTTCAGTTTTATCTCTCTCCTTCCTTTTTTTTGGTACTGATGTATCTGTCCTTTCCTCTCCTTTTCTTGAATCTGTTTCTATAATCTTTTCTTTATTTCCTTTTCAATTTCCATCTCATTTTTTTTTCCTTTTCCTTTTTTTCCAGTGTCTGATTTTTCTTTGTTCCCTTTATTTCATCCTCTCACTCCCCCCACCCTAGGTGTTTTATGTGTGTGTCTCTATTCTTCTCCTCTATCTTATTTTTCCTTCTAATATCTGATTTTTTTTTTTTTAAATCATCAATCTGCTCTTGTTTAATTTTTATGTTACTTTTTTGTACAGACCTTACGGCATCGAAGTAAATGATTTTGGCAAAAGTTGGCGTGATGGAGTTGCTTTTAATGCCATGATCCACAACATTCGACCAGATCTTGTCAATCTTGAACAAGTCAAATGTCAGCCAGCACGGATGAATCTTGAATATGCTTTTGACACTGCTGAAGATAAGCTTGGAATTCCTCGACTTATTGATGCTGAAGGTGAGTTAACATCTTGATCAGTGTCCAAATATTGTCAATAGTTCCTTTTTTTTTTTTTTTTTTTTTTTAAATAATTTCACCCCAAGCAAGGCAACAATACCATTAAGATGCAGGGGTTATATGGAGTGAAAGAGAATGAGAAGACTTTAGTGAGGAAAAGAACAGGATTCAGGAAGACAAATGATGATGATTGATGTTTTTGATGATTGTAGGTAGCAGGGAAGCAAGAAATTTGAAGCAAGATCTACAGGTGAGAAGTGTGAGAAATTAGGATGGAACTGATGGTTACATCGAGCTAGTTCAACAGTAAAACAGTGAGACATAGTGATCAATCTAGTAGAACATTTAAATTCACGCAGTCCAGGTATGAAGGAGAACAGCTCATCAGAACAATTGCCATGAAAATATTTGTAGAAAAGATAAAGAGAAGTAATGTCATGTTGGTAGGAAAGTGACTGAAGTCAAGATGCCAGGTCAGGATCAATTACATTACAGACCCTTCTAATATTTTAAAGTAATATTTGAATTTTGTAGCATTTTCAACATAGATGTATCTAAGTTTCTATGCCATATTTTATAAAATTTGCTTTCTTCTCAAACATTTAAGCAATGCATCTTCAAAGAATTATTTTTTTAGGGAAATATGTTTAAAAAAAAAAAGAAATCTTTCAATAACTTAAATAACTGTGTGTACATCTTTTATCTAATTTCTATATTGATTACTTAGAAAACAATCTTTAATATTTTAGTCAAACCTCTGTGTGATACAGTTATAATATATTCATATTAACAAAAAACATAGACACAATAAAAAACCTTAAAGAAACCATTGATGAAAACTGCTCTGTATTTTAATTATGAACATTGACATCTTGTTATAAAACGTAGATTGCATGTGTCTGTATGTTTATATATTGGATCGGATTTCCTACATTTTTCAACCGATTTCAACAAAACTTCACTTTTTTTTTTGGCAGGTAGTGTTTCTTATTGGCTTGCACACTTTTTTCTTTATTTTTACATTCAGAATGCTTTAAAAATTCCATTAACAAGACAATTGTTTATAATAAAATTCTATTCATTCGATAGACTCATAACGATTGAAAACAATGTTTTTGTTTGGGTTTGACTAATTTGTAAAAAAAAAAAAAAAAAAAAACTAATTAAGACATGCATGTCCATCAACCTTAAACAATAATCTTTGTCAATTTTATTTTTCAGTCTTTATGATGGTCGATACTTGATCTATCTGTTACTGTTACATCCCCAGGCAACGCCGGGCTCTACTGCTAGTTATTAATAGAATCTCTTTCCTTGACATTTTAGTAGATATTAAGTGTCACCATTTTACAACTTTGCTATATGAAAAAAAAAAACAAGA